>ML685867.1:972825-990190 GCA_007922175.1 Pelusios castaneus
GGGTCAGGGGAAGCAGCAGGGAGCTGCAGGGAGATGGGGGTCAGGGGCACAGCATGAGACTTCTGGCCGTGGAGGGAGTCAGCGCGGCCGGGAAACCCCCTTCAACAGCGAGAGGTGACGGGGACTGGGGTCAACAACGGGGGAAAAGACCGCCGTCGAAATTCCTGGTGGTGGCTTTTTTTTTCTGGTGCAGGAGCTCCTGTTTTTTGTGCCGCTGCTGAAAAGCACCCACAGGCAGAGGCGGCTTTTGGGGTAGGCGAAGCAGGCGGCCCCCTAGGGCCCCGAGCAGTAAGGGGCCCCGTCACCTACGCCTATCCCAAAAGCCACGTCTGCCTCCCGCTCTGTGGAACACATGGCAGGGGCCGGGGCCGGGACTGGAGGCAGAGCTGGGGGGGCATTCCTGTGAGGGGGCAAACTTGTGGGGTCCCCCGGCGGGCCAGACAGGCTGGCTCAGAGGCCTGGCTTTGCGTTTCTGCCCCGCGCCTGGGCTGGCCGGCTGCTCTGCCCCTGGAGGTGGGGTGGGCCAGCCCAGAGGCCCAGCTCTGCACTCCTGCCATGTTCCTTCCCTCTGGCAGTGGTGGGGTTGGGGCCCCCAGCAGGGCACCGGGTCCAGTTTTGGGTCCCCTGACGAGGTGCTGGAGCCATGGAGTAGGCTGGCCATGAAGAGACAGGGCTGTGGGGGTTCCTAGTGCCCCCAGCAGGGCGCCAGGACTGTGGAGGGGGCCAGCCGCAGGGATCTGGGGCTGCATGGGCCCCGGGTGGAGCACTGTGGCCACAGGTGGGGACCCAGAGCACTGTGGCCGCGGGGGTGGGTTGGCCAGGGCACTAGTGGGGCAGAGGGGGGCCAGCTGCAGGGATCTGGGGCCGTGGGGGACCCGGGAGGAGTGCTGGAGCTGTGGGGAGGGGCCGGGCTGTGTAGGGGGTTTTGGGGTCCTGGATGGGATACTGAGGCCATGGGGGGGGCAGAGCCAGTGCCAGGGAGCCCTATAGGGGGCCCCCCCAAGGGGCCTTTGCCTAGGGCCCCAGATAGTCTAAAGCCGCCTGTGCCCACAGGGGTGGGGGTGGTTTTCAGTGGGGGTGGGAAGCTAAGCTTGGGAATCCCTGCTGTAGATCATTTATACCAACTTGAAGAGATCAGATCACATCCATGGCTGCAAACACATCTGCCATTGGCAACTCTGTCCTCCTCCAGAAGTCAGGCCTTTTCTGAATGCTGACAGCTGGCTTCTATTTGTTGCCCACACCCAGAGAGAGAAGATTCACTTGACCAAGGAGATGCCAATTAACAAACAGGATCATACGGTCCCTATGGAATCATTGCATTGCTTGTGCCAAGACCTGCTCTCTTGGAATTTTTAAATCCACTCTAGAGGTTCCCTAGATCAGTGGTTCTCAATCTGTGGTACGCGTACTGCTGGTGACACACTAGACACAGGTTGGGGGTACGTGTGACAGCCAACTGCTTCACCCAGTGCTAGCTCCCAGCTGGGAGTTGGGAGGCAAGGGGTAGCTGCAGGCTTCGAGGGTACTTATTCAAATGCTTTGCAATACTTGGGGGGGGTGGCCTTGCTGCTTAAAAGGTTGAGAAACACTGCCCCGAGATAACACACATTCTGCCTCTATGATTTCTGCTCATACTTCCTATGGGCACAGACAGGTAATCTCATTATCAAATTTAATTTATTATCCCATTTTGTTACAGCAAGCACAAATCCCACTCCCGGAAAGCAATCCTGATTTATTTATGGTCAGTTGTTATTTTAACAAGAATATTATATTATTTTTATATCATGTGATATATTCAAGTACGGATTTGAAAAAGGATGACACTTATACAGACCCAGACAATGAGAACGTTGAGTTACAAAGAGTAATAAATAAATACATACATTGAAATACATACATTGATATATACTCTCATGACCTAAGCAAACCTCTAATGAAAGGGAACCAAGTCATACCATAACTGCCTATTGAAGGGTTGCTTACATCTTGCTCTTTAACAGCTGGTAGCAATAATTTCTGGAGACAAGATAGACATTGAATCTGATCAGATACGGTAATGACTATGTTCCACCACAGTCAAAATTCAGCTCATCCCTTTTCTTTGCTGTAAAACCAAGGTGTATTTTCACCTTGAGATTGTTAATGATGGCAAATACTAGTGCAGATAGGGCTTTGTAAATTTTCCTGGGTGTAACTAGTCGAGGTAAATCCTAGACTTGTGTGTTGTCTCCCCTATGATTTTACATCATCAGAGCTATGTCAGTGAAAATAACCACTTTTCTTAGGCCCCCCCAACAAAACAGCCAACATGATTTAACTGTCTTCTTAAATGCTCCTGGAGACAAGGCAAGAGGTAAATTTACCCTGATGTAGCTGGCCAAGACATGGGTTTACCATGATGAAACACACCAAGATAAGTCTCACACTCCAAAGTTGCTTACTCCACCCACCGATTTTACAATGAGATACCGACCTCATGTAACCTACCTCACAAAAACACATTTCTTCCCCTCGAAAAGACCACTGGGGTATGACTACACTGCAATAAAACATCAGTGGCACCAAGTCTCAGAGTCCTTGCAGGGCTCAGGCTGTTGGGCTAAAAACAGCAGTGTACATGTTCATGCATGGGCTGGAGCCCAGATTCTGACATCCACCCTCTTGTGGGGGCTCAGAGCCTGCACCTGGAATGCCTACACTGCAATTTTATAGCTCAGTAGCCTGAGCGCCGCAAGTTCATCTTGCCCACGTTAGCTGATCCAGGCCAGTCCAGCCATGCCATGGATCTTTGACTGCAGTGTAGACATGACACTAGAGTTTTTTTACCTCATGTTAATTAATTTCTAGTTAACTCAAAGTAATTAATGCCTTCGTAAAGCCAGTCTGAAAATACTCCAAATGTTTGTTCCAGGCTATAGACATTTGTACTACACCCAAGGATGTCTACAACCATTGTCTCCTTAATGGCTCATCAGCTTTCTCCCTGGGCCATTGTACCTGGGAGCTTCCTTAACATTAAGGAGACAATGGTTGTAGACAGCCTGTCTGGGGAGTTTCCCCAGAATCACACAAGTTAAAGTATAGATATAACAACCATACTCCTAACTTCTAATACAAATACAATTCCTAGACATAAACTATATAATCATTCCCAGCAAATTACTACCTTTCTATTGATACCAAACATGACATAGTTCCTATAGATTATAGCATTTATGAGATATTAATAGAAAATAATATAAATGGTTCCCTAAATCCGGACAGCGTCACACCCTGCCCACCCTGCCCCTATGCCCTGCCAGGGTCCCTGTCCCCCTTTGCCCCATTGTACACAAGTACAATGGGGCAAAGGCTGAGCCCCCTGGCACTGAGCAAGGGGTGCCCCCCCTGCCACCTGCCCAAGGTCCCCCTAGGCCCCTACAAGTCGACCTAGGCATCCAGTGTGGATGCTCTAGGTCAACATTGTAAGTTCCCCCCTAAGTCAACTTTAAATTTAAGTGTGGACATGCTAAGTCGACTTAACTAAGTCGACTTAGCTAAAGTCGACTTAAATTTACAAGTGTAGACATAGCCAATGGGCAGATCTTCACACCCGTCATTAAACAAAGGCTGATCTACACTGAAAATGTAGATTGGTAGAGCTACGTCTCTCAGGGGTATGAAATACATAGCTATGATAACCTAATCCCTGGAGTAGACAGCGCTAGGTTGACAGAAGAATTCTGCTGCCTCTTGGGGAAGTGAATTAACAACAGGAAAAGTCTTCACACTACGGTAGTAAGCATCTACATAGCTGCAGCTGTGCCCTGGTAGCACTACATCTATAGACATACCCTAAAAAATTCAGTGGGGTTGTGTCCACAGTAGCAAAATTAGCACTTGTTTCAGCGGCTGCCAGGAACAGTGTAGCTGGTAGGTTAGATGGGGCCACAGGTTTTTAACCACATTATCCTGAAAATCTGTTAAGTGCAACCTAAATCCTATCTACACTAGTGCTTAAGGGATTGTTACTACCTGTGAAGTTGTACCACTGCTGTTCGTTACTGAAATACGCTGATCAATGCCCTGATCCCGTGGCCACTTTTGAGAAGGGTTATTCCTCATTACATACAATCAGTAATTACCTTCCAGCATAGATCTTAACTTCCGAAGAATAACGTATACGATGAAGGATGTGACGCAAGCACCTACCTGTCTTCTGTACTCTAAAATAGGGTCATACACCTTCCAGCCATTTTCTGGGAAAACCTCTTTGTATTCAAATGCAAAAAGGGGCTGAGAAAAAGAAAATTTACCATTAAATACTCAAAGTTCATTTTCCATGTTATCAGATATCTCAAATAATAACATGCAACTCATCTTTTGTTTCCACTACACTACTTTTCTTTCAAAGGCTTTGTAAAGAAATTGACACTCTTCCTATACAGTGTAACACACCGATGTGCATTCTTCCATGTTCATTATCGCACTGATCTATTACTTCCGACATCACAAAAGGTGCTTATTATCAAAAGAAAATGACTTGCGTGGAAGAAGGCTACTCTCACACATTATGTAGAAGTACATCCTGTAACCAGCATCTAAAGAAACAACTGCCTGGTCATCAGATCCTTGAATGCATCAGTTCTTCTGCAGATGTGAGACTAGTCAGCCAAACACTGACTCTGGCAGATTTTATTGTATCCTGAGTATTTTGCTCCATCATACGCATGTGAGCATCAGTGAGAGAAGTCCCCATCACCAACCTTCTCTAATTGCACAATGATACAGAGGAGTTGCATTTTCTTCACATATGAAGAATATATTATATTTCAGTTACAAAATAAGGCACAATCCTGCAACTTCTTGCATGAGGATGCAGCCATCGGTTTACATAGAACCCACTGAAGTAAGCAGGTCTGTCTCTATCTGAGTGTAGCACAGGGCAGTTCTCTCACTGATGCTCACATCAGTGAGTCTCCATGGTACAGGACCAGAATGCGCACGCACACACAACAGGCTGCAGGATTGGGGCATTTATTAAGTGCGCATTCTCCCTGGCTCAAACAGTTTAATGTAAAATGTGACAAACTGCTGTTCTAGCGCCCATGAAGTCAATGAAAAGAAGCCTATTGGACTTTAATCGGAGATGCATCATGTTTTGAGACTGTACAGGCATTTAATAAATAATAATAATTTACATAATACTTTCCATGTGAGAGCTCAGTGCGTTACAGATATTAACTAATAAAGCCCAACTCCAAACATCTACACTGCAATTAAACTGCCCCTTAGCCTGAGTCAGAAGCAAGGGGCCAGCCATGGGTTTTTAACTGTAGTGTAGACATACTCAGAATGGATTTAAGACCAGCATTTCTCCTATCACAACTGAAAATCACCCCATACAAATAGGACATTATCAGAATGAAGCTGTGCACAAATATAGTGCATCTTCCAGAAACAGCCAGAGAAAGAGCTTACCAAATTACTGGATACTGGAAAGGCGTATTTCATTAGATTCTCAAATATGGATCGCCTAGTTCGTCCCTCGGGTTTGTGAGCAAACCGTAGATTTCGAATGTCCTGGTAAAAGATAAATAAAGCATCACATCAAACTGTGATCACCCTATATACAATTTGAATGTACATAGTGACTCCATTGACTTAGTTAATTCTACTTACCACGGTATCTTCACTCATCGCCGTCAACTTATAGCGCTCTCTAGTAAACACAGCCTTACTCCGCCTGAGGGGGTGGAGCAATTACGTCGACTGGAGAGCACTTCTGGGATCGACTGAGCGGGTCTAGACTGCCTGCTCAATTGATCCCGCTGCATCTATCCTCGGGGATCGACACAGGTTTTGAAGTGTACACTACGCTTGAGTCATGAAACCAAAACATTTCACGGAAATACACCCTGCTGGAGCTGTTCTGCTTTGTAGAAATAATTAAATATTGAATAATTAATTATTTATTCAAAGTGTGGAAAAACTTCAACAAGAGAGGCTGAGCAAGAGATTGACTTTCTAGCCCAGTGGTTAGTCCCTGCTCCATCTGAGTACATTCATGTTTCCCACAACCCAGGCAAATGTCCTAACCTCTGGCCTATTAGCTATTCTGGGGAGGGTCTGTCTCCCACTCTCCCTTTCACAAATGTTTCAATAGGTCTTGGTTTCATTCTGTGTCAGAACAGAAACAAATAAGGAAAACAATGTTTTTCACAAAACTGAATTCTTGTTTTCTAGCCAGCACTAGCATTCTTGCTCCTCAGGAGATAAATGCATGTGGATGACAGTCAGTGAAAACTAGAGTGTGTCCACGATGGAGTGAAGCTCTGCAGATCCTGAAGGATGACATGGTGGGACAGTCAAGACAAATTCACAAGAGGCAGAGAGTGGGTTACTATCAGTGTATAGCAGGACAGGAAAGAATCACTATGAGCCAGAACAAGGACTGATTCCAGCGGTCTTCTCAGTGCTTGTGGGGCTGGTTATGAACACCTGCAACCCAGTGGGAGAAGTCTCCAGGGAGGAGTAAGTTCTAACATCAGTCACTGCTCGACAAGACGCTGTGAGAAAACAGTCTTTCAAAAATGAGAACTGGAGGGAATGTCATGTGGGAAGGACAATAGCTGGAAGAACCAGAATGGTGGCTAAGAGAGCAGAGGCATGCTTAGATACCACAGTGACAGACACCTCAGAAATACCTGATGGAGAGAGAAGTTCATTTCCCCTTGTATTACTGAAAAGCACCTGACAAAGCCATGCTCACACACAACCTTCTGAAATCTGTGTGTCCACTTGTGGAGTGTGACGGGGCAGCCCTGCCCCGCACTGCAGGAACCCAGCAGACCCTGTGGGTGGATAAGGCCCCGCCCCTTAAGTCCTGCTGGGCATGCTCAGCCTGCAGTTTCCCTATAAAAGGGAGCAGCTCAGTTCAGTCTGGGCTGACCAGCAAGGAGGAAGGACCTCTACCAGCAGCTCCTGACTTTGAGGATTTCCCACCCCCTGCAAGCAGCAGGAGAGGGAACCCTTGAAAGGAGCCACTTGGAGTGGACGTCCTGGGTCAGTCACCAGGAGTCTGATCCGCAGGCAACGGCTTCAGCCTTTGGATCCCAGGATCACGGAGCAGCAGCTGACAGTGACCAGGGGAGTCAAGGAGGCTGAAGCCGAGCATAGGCCGAGTGACAACGGTTGACTCGGGTAGGAAGTAGCCCGGGGCCAACGTTGTGGAGTCGGAGGGGTCAGCAGTGGGTCGGTGTGTTGTGGTCCGGATCCCTGCTGGCCTGACGCTGGGCCCCCGGTGCCGATAGGGCCCTGGGCTGGGACTCGGTAGAGTGGGAGGGCCTGAGTCCCCCTACCCAGGGTGACCTGTCCCTGAGGCAGTTGCCCCTATAACTGCCCTGCAAAGGGGGTGGAGATACTGACTTTGTGCCCACTAGGCCAGACGGCCTGGAACCCAGGAGGGGGGGCACATTGGGCTGGTAAGGTTGTGGACGCCACCCTCCTGGTTTGCACCCCCCCCAGACTTTCCCCATTTGGGGGCACAGCGGAGGGCATGGCCCACGACATGGAGTAAGGTGCCCCTGAAGAGGAGTAAAGATGGCAGAGCTAGGATGAAATTGTGCCCCCCTCAAAGTCAGTGACTGAATTCCCACTGCATTTATGAGGCCAGGATTTCACCTACAGTGTTTGTAGGACACCCTTGCAGCTGTGTAAAACAAGCGTTATTTCTCATGCTTTCTGGTATCTATCGAATGATGGAGTCACAGAAATGTAGGACTGGAAGGGACATTGCACTGAGGCAGAACCAAGTATCTCTAGACTAATGGTTCCCAACCTGTGGCCTGGGAGCCAAAAGTGGTTCATGGTTTTCCTCCTGTGGGCTGCAGAAAGGAGCTGCTTCTTTGGACCCAGGTAGAGTGCATTTCCACAGAGCTAAAAGACTCCTTGCTGCACCCAGAGGATGGTAGAACAGTGCTCCCCTCCCTCGGCTCCAGCAGAGAGCAAAGCACTCTGCCTGGGTCCCTAGGTGCTGGGTCCCTCCTGGAGCCAGAGAGAGGGTACCACTGGATCTTCTGTCCTCCTGGCTGCAGAAGAGGCCACTGCCTAGGGACCCAGGCAGAACACACTGGGCTATAGGACATGTGCAGTTTCCCTGCTGCAGCCAGGGGGATGGGAGATCAGTGAGGAGGCTGTTTCCTCACTGAACGGCTGCCATCTGGCTGCAGTGGAGGGGAAGGGGCCTGCTGGTGGAGATTGATGGCCCTCCAGGGTTGTAATATCTGTGGCCCTCAAGCCAAAAAGGTTGGGAAACACTGCTCTAGACCATCCCTGACAGGTGTTTGCCTAACCTGTTCTTAAATGGTTTCAACGAGAGGATTTCACAACCTCCCTTAGTAATCTATTCCGCCGTTTATCTATCCTTAGAGCTAGACAGTTTTTCCTAATATCTGATCTAAATCTCCCTTGCTGCTGATTAAGCCAATTACTTCTTGTCCTCCCATCAGTGGATGTGAAGAACAATTGATCACTGTCGTCTTTATAACAGCCCTTAACATATTTGAAGACTTATTAGGTCTCCCCTCAGTCTTTTCTCAAGATTAAACATGCCCAGGTTTTTTAAACCTTTCCTCCTAGATCAAGTTTTCTAAACCGTTTATTGTTTTTGTTGCCCTCCTCTGGACATACGCCAATTTGTCCACATCTTTCTTAAAGTGTGATGCCCCAAACTGGACACTGTACCTGAACTGAGGCCTCACAAGTCCTGAGTAACAAAGAACAATTACCTCCTATGTCTAAGGACTGAAAACTGTATCAACATAGCTAGGCTAATCATGAGCATGAAAAAACCAGTACATCTATGCAAACATAATCCGCAGGGTAATCACAGCTCTCATTACTTTCATCAATGTAGCCAACACTGAACATGGAGGTAATGTTCCTACACAGAAAGAAAAAACCCTTCTGTTGGAGTCAACTGTTTCTATACAACCAGCCTAGGCTTATCTAACTGTGCCATCAGAGTGATGCTGGTATGCTGCATAGCATAGCATAGTATTCTTAGATATAACATTTCAGCTAATACACCCTAGAATGATATTCCCCTTTTTCACAACTGCACCATATTGTTGGCTCATATTCAATTTGTGACCCATTATAATCCCCAGATCCTTTTCTGCAGTACCACTGCCTAGCCAGTTATTCCCCGTTTTGTGTCTGTCCATTTGATTTTCCTTTCCTAAGAGAAGCACTTTCTACTTGTCTTTGCTGAATTTCAGCTTATTGATTTCAGACCAGTTCTTCAATTTATCAAATTCCAAAGGGGTAGTCATGTTAGTCTATTGTAGAAAAACAACAGAGTCCTGTGGCACTTTTAAAGACTAACAGATGTATTTACGTTAGTCTTTAAAAGTGCCACAGGACTCAATTTATCAAAATACTTTTGAATTTGTCACACTCTCCCAAGTTCTGAAAACTCCTCCCAGTTTGGCATCATCCACAAATTTTATAAGCCTGCTCTCCACTACACTATCTAAGTCATTAATGAAAAGATTGAACAGTGACAGACCCCTGTGGGACACCACTAGACACATCTTCCACCAGGGATCTGCAATCAGCTCTTTTGCTGTCCCCTTGTAGCTCCAGGCACTTCCCCCCCCCCCCCCCCACGTGTCCACCAGGGGACCCTGTGGGTGTCCCGCTCCTGGTTCTGGGCTACCCCACGCCCTCTCAGGGGACCCTGTAGCAGGTGCCCTGGCCCAGCTCCCCCAACCAGGAGGTTACACCCACTGTGGCTCTCAAAACACTTGGTTATTGAAGGAATCTTTAAAAATGTCTCCAACTTTTGGGTGGCTGACCCCTGTCCTAGATTGACATTGTACCATTGATAAATACTTTCCGAGTATAGTTTCTCAGCCACCTGCGCACCCATTTCGTAATAATTTAATCTAGATCACATTTCGCTAGTTTGTTTATGAGAAGCTCATGTGGGACTATGTTAAAAGCTTTACCAAAATCAAGAGATAGTACATCTACAGTCTCTCTCACGTGCCCCCAGCCCCCCAATACATTAACTGGTGTTTTAATTATTTTACTTTGTCACTTAGGTCTTGTGGTTAGTGCTGTTGAATTCAAGTTTTGTTTCCTACTCCCTTTATGATCAATTATAAGAGAATGCAAAAATGAGATAACCTGCAAGCCCCTTTGATCAGTCCTTGACATCATGTGGGTTTAACAATTACAAAAGAAAGGTTAGGGAGCTTGCACTCAGCCCTCAAGAGCAACAGAACTAAAGAAAGATTGGACAGTTGCAATGTGGTAAGCCACATAACTGTGTCATATCATCCTCTACACTTTCTGTGCAAATATTATAATGCTTACATTTATTCTTACTGTGGACCAGATTGCCAGCTGATTTATAACTGTCCACTGCTCATTTTGGTTATGCGGATCTCAACTCAATTCACAAGTGAAGATATTCAGAGACAACTTTAAATTTAAGACTATCACTCAATTTACTGTGGGTAATTTTGGCACCATTTCCTATGGAGTTCACTGCTTTACTACTATCCATTTACAACCACACTGACTTTGATTCCTCACATACCCCATGTTCCCCAATTCTGCTTCTTTTAATGTGTCCCACAAACCCACAAAAGTATTCACCTCCCTTTAGTTAATCCTCAGGTAATATGTCGATGTGTGGACAGCAAGGCATCCATTTTTAAGAACTTAAAATGACAATGACATCATGTCTACCTAGGTGATTATACAGTATCCAAACAGCATGGTATCTGGCCATGCCATTCACACAAACATTTAAAACATACAAATTATTAAAAAAAAGAATAGTCTGAGTCCTTCATTGGTTCTTTTTCAATTGGGGCAGATTTTCAGTTTACGTAAAACGTCATAGCTCTACTGATGTCAATAATGGACTTAACCCTGTCAGACTTGTCTACCAATGATCTCCGCGTAGACAATCCCTACCTGTTAAAGTCCATTATTGATGTCATTAGAGCTATGACACACCATGCAGACCAAATCGGGGTGCACATCTACAGTGCACCAGTTTGCTGTAGTTTAAGCGGCACTGGGAGTTCTGTAGCGCGCTTTGACACACTACCCTTTGAAACTTTGAAAATATTTGAAACTTATGGATCTTTTAGTGCATAGCAGCAGGGACCACACAGCCATTTAGAGCATGACAAGCTAGTGAGCTATAGATATACCCGTCTTACTGCACACTAAGTCTCTATATATAGAAGCCTTAGACTCCGACGTCACTTTTGAAAATATTACCAATTATCAAGTAATTTAGATTTTATTTAAAAAGGTGTTTTAGTTTGAGGGTTTTTTAACAACAAAATCTTATGTTAATACAATAATTTTGTGACAGATCTCCCATGCAAATATCTGTGATGCAAACACTGTGTCAGAGGACAACTGGATGGTGAATCTGACTGGTTTAGCTAGCTTTGGTATTATTCTAAGTACAACTACAGAAAAAGCAAACTCAACCATAGAAATGATAAAAACTGTGCTAGATTGTTACAATTAACACTTTTCTAAACTCTAAGGTGGTGTAAGTCACACAGGTGAGAAATATAATATTTTGTTTTATAATCAGACAGCATCGCTATAATTTTAATTGAAAAAGCCTTCTTGAAGAAAAAAAAAAAAAAATCTCTCCAGCCCTCCATGACTCCACTTACCTTGCATACAATCTCCAACCCATAAGAATTCTCACCCCGGCTGGAAGCGCCTCCAATTTTCTCTACTCTGTTGATCACACCTAAGGAAGCATCTAGGACAAAAGGAGGGTCCTGGAGAAAGTTGAAACGGGTTAGTTTAAAAGGAAAAAACAAACAAACCACCAAAACACAGAACCACTATTTAAACAGAATCATAATGGAGGGCCTAGCACTTGAGAACATAGAAGAGACAAAGGAATCAAATAGTTACAAATCATACCCTTTCCATGCTTTTGAAATATAGTCTGTAATTAGTAACAGTCAGGGTTCCTCTTACAGCTCCAGTGAACGGGCAGATGTAAGTCACATCTTTGCCTAAAAAGTGGGGAAAAAAAGAGAAAATCAACTAGTGTAAGTTTAAGGTTAATCTGTGGAAGCAAAAGCTACGAGTAGTAACTTACATTTACAGTTTTGCGACTTATACTCAGATGGGCAGCCCCATTGAAATCAATGCCACTATTTGAATAAGCAAGTGTTCCCAGGTGTGATCAAGGGTCACACAATCCTGCTCAGAATTCTTAATGCAATTTCTATCACTGTTCTAAAGGGTTCAAAGTAAAGGCTATTTCTGCTCTGGTATGAAACTGAACCTGCATACAAATACCACCCCATTAGCATATCTCTAAGTTACACACATTGCTTTCAATATCACTGGGCAATATTTATCCAGGACTAAGGAAGACATCTACAAAGGAAAGAGCACCTAAGTCTTAGTACAATTCACTCACTAGACAGAACACTGACAGAAACCTTGTGTGGTCCAATCATGCAGTTTTAAGAGGC
Organism: Pelusios castaneus; assembly: GCA_007922175.1. Classification (NCBI taxonomy): domain Eukaryota; kingdom Metazoa; phylum Chordata; order Testudines; family Pelomedusidae; genus Pelusios; species Pelusios castaneus. Next base: position 985,350 of record ML685867.1, read on the forward strand.
AGTTGTTTTACTGCTGGCACTCAGAATAAAATCAAAGCTTTGATCTTTGCACGGGGGCACTTGATGAGATGGATGAAATGTATTGTCACTCTACAACTAGAAAAAAGACCCGGGGAGGGGAGCACAAAACAAGACAACCGTTCACAAAGATAAGAAACCAGAAGTCACATATTGTTCACACAGTTGACTCTTAAAAAAAACTATTACTCTGAAAGTCTTTGAAACACCCTAGTCAGGAATGGGGGCCCCCACTGCGTGGATCATTGCATAGACATAGTAGAGAGAGCACCAGTGCCCTGAAGGGCAAATATTTGAAGTTCTGTATAAATCAGCATCAAACTGAACATTGATTGTGGTCAGCACTGTGATACAGTTCACATACTGTCAAACGCAAGAGCTTTCCCCATGGCTGCTTTCAACACACTTGGGGCCTGAGCCTTGAATTAATTCTGAGTGAGTGCGTTTGTGCATCTGGTTGGGCTCTATGGAGGTGCAGGGGTCTGCCTGCATGGAGTCAAGTGCAGGATCAGGGCTTTACGTTCTGAAGGCCAACTCCTCAGAGGGTAAAAATAATCACACGTCCATTGTGGCCAATGGAGCGACACCAATTTACATGGGCCAAGGATCTGACTGAAGCAATTTACTGCCCCACTGTCAATTATTTTTCATCTGTAATTCAGCGGGAAAGGTGATTTGCCACAAAATGGTTCTGAATGATGGCTCAAAACAGTGCCCTTCTTAGTCAGGCACTCAGCGCGTCTCATTCATTTTAGGTGAGAGATGCTGCGGGTTCTCTTCTGGGAACACTTCCCCAATAACCCTTCTGTTTTCTGTCAATTAAAATGCCAGCTCCCCCCAAGTCAATGCCCCACCACATCTCACGTCACCAAAACACTCTGCAGGCTCTGTGCAATGGCAACTGCTTACAGCACTCTGAAATGAAGGGGACCAGCCCCACCTCCTTGTCAGAGGCATAAGCAATCCTTTCAGAAAAGGCTTATTGACTACAAAGAAGAGTTTTTGCAAAGAACAGTCCTTTATAAAATCCAGTTTCAAAACCCGAACAGATCCATTTTTCAGGAGTTGTATGGGATGTGAGGCATGTGACTCTCAGTGAAGTCAGTGGGAGGGCTTGTCTGGCAATCTAGCAACAGACTGCCACTGCCAGACTGGGTTCCTCAGGTTCAGTTGGATGTAGTGTGGACTCAGTGCATTCAGCTCACACATGGATGCGGGATACGGCCTGACGGAGTTTGTGTGGTTCATTACTGACTCCTTCAACCAAGTCAGGAATTATATTGGTAAGCTCCAGAGGAAGCCATACAGAGCTCTGATTAGTTATTTGAGGATTTTTGGAGAGACTGGGTGGAGGGGGAAGTATTGGAGTAAATGAGGGAGCAGAGAATTTTTTATAGGCAAAAAAACCTCTTGAAAATTGCAACCTGTCTTCTCTTCGAAACTTAGATCAACTATTTTTTTAATCTGTGAATTTTGTATATTTTGAGCAGTTTTAATTAAAATAATACACACAGCTGCTACAGAGTATTTTTCATTTACAGAATCAAAGGCATTTCACAAAGAAAGGGACAAACCTGAAACTAGATAATGGGGGGAGGAAAAGGCATTTTGATAGATTTTCTAAAATAGTGGCGCTAATCTAAACAATTTAAAAGGGTAAAAGCATTTTCAACATGAAATGAAAATCTACCCTTATGGAAAAGTTCTATACAATTGAATAGGGATGAAACCTACAGGAGTCTACAAAAAAGATTCTAAAAATCAATAGCATTGAATGGGAAATGGTATCTCAGCTATGGATCCTATTAGGTAGGTTTAAAAATTCTGTAATTCCCTATTATATCCTATGGCATTTGCCATCTTTCTGTATTTTGTTTTTAGTACCTAAATATTCTGCAATATCGCTTACAAACAGATACAGATAATAGTGACTCTATATATTTAAATGGCTCCAGGGAGCTCTCTAGTCTAGAGTATGTCTAGTTGGCCATGAAATCAGAGTTCTCCATATTGGATTTCTTGGGAAATGTCCGCAACTCCTCAAAAGGTGAAGATATTTAACAGCTACCCACATGTGAGAAACAACATGCATCAGTAAGACACGGGCTAGTTTAAATGTCAGTCTCCAGCCAGTGATTATTCTGAACATTTGGATATTTGGGGGAAGGAAACGAACATTAGTTCAGCGTGTCAGCAATGATCTGTTCTTCCAAGGCATTACCTAATGTCACTTTTTTTTAAGAGGGCAGGAATGAGGCAAGGGAATAGACCAACATGGCAGGTCAAATATGTTATTTATGAGATGGCCCATTTTAGAACTCCCAAGACAAACCAAAGCATGAGAAATCTGATCAGAATTTCCTTCCACGGAATTCACCAGCAAACCTGCAGTTCTCCATAACATCAGAGAACCTGAATTTAAAAATCCAGAATGAACCAGAACCCAAGAACCCCAAACTTAGACCCACAGACTCTGAGGTCAGAAGGGACCAATACGATCATCTAATCTGACCTCCTGCACAATGCAGGTCACAGACCCATACCCTCTCACTCCTGTAACAAACCCCTGACCTGACTGACTTATTAAAGTGTTCAAATCATGGTCTGATGACTTCAAGGTACAGAGAATCCACCAGCAAGTGAGCCTTGCCCCACACTACTGAGAAGGTGAAAAAAACTCCAGAGCCTCTGCCAATCTGTCCTGGGGGCAAACTTCTTCCTGAATCCAAATATCGCTATCAGTTAAACTCTGAGCATGTGGGCAAGACTCATCAGCCAGACACCCAAGAACGAATTCTTTGTAATAACTCAGAACCCATCCCATCAAATGTCCCATCACAGGCCATTGACATATCAACCAGATGTTGTCAAAGATCAGTCAATTGCCAAACTAGGCTGTCCCATGATCCCCTCCTTAAATTTATAAAGCTCAGTTTTGAAGCCAGTTAGGTTTTTTGGCCCCACAGCTCCCTTTGAAAGGGTATTCCAGAACTTCACCTCCTGATGGTTAGAAACCTGCATCTAATTTCAAGTCTAAACTTCCTGATGGCCAGTCTGTATCTATTTTTTCTTTTGTCCACATTGATGCTGAACTTAAATAATTCCTCTCCCTCCCTGCTATTTATCCTTCTGATGTATGTACAGAGATCAATGGCATCTCCCATTAACCTTCTTCTCATTAGGCTAAACAAGTCTCCTCTCTTTGAGTCTCCTCTCATAAGGCAGGTTTCCCATTCTGTGGATCATCCTACTAGCTCTTCTCTACACCACTTCCCATTTGAATTCAGCTTTCTTTAAACATGGGGGGCTTTGCATGTTTACTTTCCAGTGGTCTCAGTTAAAAGCCGCACAGACAGATCTAGACATTGACTTGCAAGGCAAATATGGCTATTGGGCATACTGTTCTTAATTAGCCTTGCCCATGGCAATGAATCCATTCGACACATACTAGGGATTATGGGAATTCTGTCTAATCAACAGAAAACAACAACAAAATGTTAGAGCTATGTTCACATACCCATGTCTTTAATGGTTTCGCCTGGCAGCAAGCGAGGTTCTTCCATTTCAGCCAATTTATTAGACTCCCTCAGGACCTACACAAAGATACCCAAGAAGAAAAAAATGAATTAAATTAAATTTGCATAAATCAAAAGCTTCCCCTTTTGATGTATTGATACATTGATCAATATTCCCAACAGTAATAAAACCTGAGCACTTTTAGAGGCCCCGTCACTTCTCAAGAAACTTCAACACATATGAACTGCGTACGCCTCATGAAATCGCCATGGTAATATCATTCTCCTCACGGAATTAATGAGGAAACTGAGGCCTGCAAAGATTCATGATGGGATTTTTAAAAGTGTCTAAGTGATTTGGGAGCACAAGTTCCACTAACTTTCAATAAGACTTGTGTTTCTAAGTCACTTGGGCACTTTTGAAAACCCCACCCTAAATTATTATTTATTTGTATTACCACCGTGCCTAGGAGTCAGTCATGGACCCAGGACCCCACTGTGCTATGTGCTGTACAATCACAGGGCAAAAAGTTTTTAACCCAAAGAGTTTATGGCATAAGAGCTGAGACCACAGACAGACCGTGTGAACGCTGCTGTGCGATACAAGAGCAGTGCATGGTGGGCACCTGTCCCACCATGCACTGCCCACAGCCAGCCCCCTAGCTCAGGGCTTTGGGTGGTGGCAGGGACTCCCGCCGTCACCTGAAGCCCCGGGCTGAGCTAGGGGGCTGCAGGGCTTCGGGTGGCGGTGGCGCCGCAGCTCCCGCGGCCACCCGAAGCCCCCTGGCTCAGCCCCGGGGCTGACCCGAATGGCGAGAGCAGCTGGTTCGGGCCACCCCCTCAGCTCTGCCCGGGGGCTGAGCTGGGGGTGGCCCGAACCGGCTGCCCTAGCTGGTCCAGGCGGCCAATCCCCCAGCCACGGAACCTGGCATTTTAATATGTCAATTTCACTGCTCAGCTAGAGCAGTGAAATTGACATATTTGACAGCTCCAATGTCCCAGAGTGGCCTGGTTTGGTACTCTGGGACATTTCCGGAGGCTGTCAACGGCGCAACAACCGTCCACACAGGCTGTACCATGGAACAACTGTTTCGTGGTAAGCGTTACCACCCTCATTTGGGATGGTTTACCTGTTGCGCGGCAAGAGGCTGTTGCCGCGCAACAAGAAGCTTTCATGTGTGGACGCTTTAATAGTTATCGCGTGGTAAGGAGCCTTACCGTGCGATAACTCTGTAGTGTGTACAAGGCCTTAGGCTATGTACACACGAAAAACTTGTCCCTCAATAAGTTATTGCGGGACAAGGAAAG
>ML685867.1:990290-1027786 GCA_007922175.1 Pelusios castaneus
TTTAACTGTTGTGCGGCAAGAGGATATTGCCGCGCAACAGGGAAATTGATCCTGTGTACGCTATTGGCTTTATTGCGTGGTAAGGAGTCTTACCGCGCAATAAAGTGATCGTGTGTACATAGCATTAGTGTATGCTTGGCCTGAGTCAAAGGCCTTTGTGACCCTAAGGCCCCTTATATGCCAGACAGCAAAGGGCACTCCCAACACACCATTGTCAGGACATCTAGCCAAACAATGTCTTGTAAATTGTAGAAAGACAACAGAGTCCTGTGGCACTTTTAAAGACTAACAGATTTATTTATCGCATGAGCTTTCGTGGGAGAAAATCCCACTTCGTCAGAAAGCTCATGCGATAAATAAATCTGTTAGTCTTTAAAAGTGCCACAGGACTCTGTTGAATGTCTTGTAAAGTATCATATAAACACTGGTGCCACACTGCAGGATGGGGTCTAGGCTGTGTATACACATTTGTGTTTGTGGATTGGAAATATGTTTTGAAGGCAGCTGGTAAACAAGCCTAGCCTAGACAAAGAAATGTGGATTCACCTGTCTGTATGGATAAAGCTAACAAGTGGATGTGAAAATAGCATGGCTTGATTACCAGCAAAGGACAACGAAAGCACATTTACATCTAAAGCAAACAAAGGGATCAAGCTAATTGAGAACCAGGGGCTGGGTACCTACACCCCAAAGAAAAAGCAGCAGGGGAGAAGAACTTTGTCTGGATTTACCCTTCAAAGAATACATTTCAGAGAGGACTCCTTTGTTATCTATCACTTAAGGGACAAAAAAGGCTGTGCTCTTAGAATCTGTGAAAGGTGGATCCCCTAGGTGTGGAACTGCCTGACACCAGGATTGTAAATTGTTAAATTTTAGACAGTAGAAAGCATGTTTTATATATAAGCATTTTCTGTTTCTATTCTCTGTCTAGTATCACTTAATTCACTGGTCTTTATTGATAATCTTATTCTTGTTTTATAATCAATCCATCTCAGTGCTAATATAATAAAGTGAGGGGTGCATCCCCATTTGAGCCAACAGACTGGTGTGGAGCCTGTCTTTTTGGAACCAGTGGACTTGGTATCACGGCGTTCAGGAATGGGATTTCACTGAACGTTACTGCAAGAGAAGTTTAAGACTGGCAGAGTCTCAAGAAGTTTGCTGGGGCAGGGGACACACTGGTGTGGCAGTGAGCTGACTCTCACAGTTTAAACTCCAGCAAAGCTCTCTCTTGATGAGGCCTGAGGTAATACAGTGGCTTACAGTACTGAGCTTCCCGAGAAAGTATCAGAGCCTCCTTCCTATTCTCCTTGACCTATCTGCCACCTTTTGACAAAGTCATTCTCCCTGAATATACTGTTCTCCACAGTCTTGTGTGGCTGTTCCCTGGCATTCAATCTTTTGAGTGAAACGCAGTAAGACAACAAAATCTATTCTTAGCCCGGATACTATAAAATGGGTATTAAAGAATCTCAGGGAGAAAAAGGGGGGAATGGGACTCCCTGCATTCACCACAATAAATATTGGAGGCTCAATTTTGCAGCACTCAAATCAATGGAAGTTCTTCACTTACTTGAATGGTTGAAGAATCAAACCTTGGATGCTTACCTGATAACAAAATAATAGATCACTGGCGCATTAATTTCTCCACTGAGCAAAACATTTTCTACAGCAATAGAGGAGATTTTCAGGGCATTGTTTTTCTGGAATTTTGCTAGCAAGATGCTTCTGTTTCCTTAATGCTAAATTAGATCAACTATAAAACAGTAATTGTGTTTACTTGATAAATCCCACAGTACCCTGCAAATATTGTACAGCTTTGGAGAGATTTTCAGCTGTCATTTAGGACTATTTCAAGGGCACTTTGGAAGGATTTATGTGCTATGTCTCTTATTGGAAATGTAATAAACTATAAACTGAGCAAGTAAAATGGTCTTTTGCTGATTACTTTAGAATCACTGGGTATACCATGACTAGACTGTCTCTGGAGCAGACCGGCAGGACAAACTGCATTATTGAGGCATAGGACCTTTTCTGGGGATTACTGACCAGATGGGATGAATAACAGCCATTCAGCCCAGCATGTCATTAATCCCATGGCAATACCTTGTGTCTTAATCTTTTGGCTATTACAAAATGAAAATGGGAACAGACCAAAACCCCAGAAGCATATAAATCATTTCAAAGTGGTATAACCAATCCAGTGTTCCGTACAATGGCCAATCAGCCCACAGAAATTGTCTCTCAGCATTCCATTCAGCTTAGAATGGAACACGATGCTGAAGACAGTCTCGCAACTTGCTTTAAAGATAACAAACCTCATTCTAGTTAGTGTTAAGCTAGAGAATGTTAAGATGGCCTTTCTGTATTCTGGAGGACCACTGTGTGGTAAAATATATGCCGCAAGTGCCTTTCAGTGATAGTTTTCCAAGCTTTGAACAAATACAAGCAAGCAAACTAAATGAAATTCAACCATTGCATCCACATGCCTTGTCTGCTTCAAATAAGCACAACAAAACTCTGAAAAATCCACTTGCCTACTTGCCACTGGCTTGGACAGCTTTAAAAAGGGTCATGGCCACAAGATTAGGATCTTTTTAAAAAACTCTAAGGCCACTGAGGAAAAGAAGATGGTTTCCAGGGGAGGAAAACAGCTTCACAACACTGTTTTCCTCATTTATTTTTGTTCTGTTTTTCATGACTAACCCTCCCATCCAGACCTACAGTCCCAGCTGTGCAGGGCACTTCTGGGGCTGTAGGAACTTCTTTGCCCCTCAAACTGATGTGTGACTGTGAGCTGAGGGTTAGAAATTCAACGGTATTCATTGCTGAGGCCCACTAAATGGGAGATCAGTGGTCTCGTGCATCTCTCTAAGTTTATGTAGCTTGGTGCCATCTAATTTCTGTTCTGCAACCTGAAGGTTGGCTGGCTGGTGTATGATCATAGAGGTGCAAAAAGAGGGGAAGAATATGAAACAAGCAAAATCTTCCATATCACAAGATAATTCAAAACAGAGATGGTGACTCTCATTAAATAGTCCATATTTATAGCCCTGGAGACTTGAGCCCTTTCTCAGCAAAAACAGTATTGCATAGGCAGGCGCAGGTGCTGTTCACTTGCCAGCAGAGCACTATTCCTGGAATGAGCATGCTTAGAGACAAGAGCATAATTCACTTTCTGTAATCACTCAGTTCTTTGCAACACTTTTCATCGATAGCTTATTGTTCTAGAGAATAAAGGAAGCCCAGTTCCAACCCCAGCCAGTTCTCCTGCCAACTGCAGGACATAGTTAGCCATGGGGAATGTCCGTCCCATGGGACCAACTCCATATTCTAGTTAGGAAGCAGAAAGAGAGGAGCAAGAGAAAAAACAACTGCCATGACTAACTGTTTCCCAAAGGTCTTGCCTATACCAGAGAGACACGGTATCTGAGTTCGTATTTTTTACTTGACCAGCTTGTGTTGGTGAGAGAGTGAAGTTTTCGAGCTATACAGAGAACTAGTCTACACTAGAAATGCTACAGCAGTGCAGCTTCAGCCGCTGTAGTTACGTCTCCTGAAAATGCTCTAAGCCAACAGGAGAGAGCTCATCTGTCAATTTAATTACTCCATCTCTGAGGGTACATCTATACTGGAGCCTTAGGTTGACTTAAGGAAGGTTAAGTCGACCTACAGACTCCTGCATCCACATTGGGCTTTTATTAAGTCGACTTAAGTGCTTCCTTAAGTCGACTTAATAACTTAATACCACCACCTGTTACGGTCGACTTAACACTTAAGTCAACCTTATTAAGTCGACTTAAGCCAGGGTTGAGAGGGGAAGCCCTTAAGTTGATCTAATTGGCCTCCAGGGTCCCTCCCCGCTACCCACAACACACCACTCATCCGTTGACCTAGCATCTGCCAGTGTGGATGCAGGCAGTCAACAGGAGTTTTCAATGTGGATTCTCTAAGTCGACTTAACAGAGCCTCCAATGTAGACATACCTAGAGAGGTGATAGCTCTGTTGGTGGGAGAAGATTTCCCATCGACATAGTATTGCTTATACTAGCATTTAGGTCAGTGTAAGTTATATCGCTCAGAGATATGAATTATTTACACCCCTAAATGATGTAAATAATGCCAAAATAAAAGGTAGTGCAGACAAGTACAGAGCCATCTTCAGATCTGGAAATGTACTGCCAGCATCACAGCAAAATATAAGTTGAAGCCCATTATTTAATCCTCCCTCTCTTTCTCCAGTCAATACGTTCGATGCCTGTCTATGGCTTTGTCTACACTTGGAATTAGCCCCAGCAGTGCACACCTCTAGTGTAGCTAAGGGCAGTCATGTTTGAAACTGATTGCTCTTACCCTGGTTTCAAGCCAGGTTAGGCCCCACTACTACAAACTGCAACTTTCTTCTATATGATTGGAGTTTGCATCACAGAACAATAGCAGTGCAGGGTAAATGAACCAATGGTTGCAATTGGGACTAATTCCAAGATTAGACAAGGCCTTAATTAGACTACTAAGTCCTTGGGCAGGGACTCTGTCTTTCTGTATGTCTATGAAACTCACTTACACCTATGGATCGGTAAGTAATCGGAATGACAATAACAAGCATGTCAAGTGTGACATCACATGTGAACACTAATAAACAAGAGCCTCATTTGGTGAGTCATTCACAGAGAGAAGCACTTGTTTATTCCCATGGGTAGGATCACTGTGGCTGTATAAGTAAATGTTACTTATTTAGGCTTATTTAGTCTGCAGAAGAGAAGACTGAGAGGGGATTTGATAGCAACCTTCAACTACTTGAAGGGGTGCTCTAAAGAGTAGGGAGATAGGCTGGTCTCAGTAGTAACGGAGGACAGAACAAGGAGCAATGGTTTCAAATTACAACTGGGGAGGTCGAGGTTGGATATTAGGAAAAACTTTCTCACTAGGAGGGTGGTGAAGCATTGGAATGGGTTACCTAGGGAGGTGGTGGAATCTCCATCTTTGGAGATATTTAAGGTCCGGTTAGACAAAACCCTGGCTGGGGTGATTTAGTGGGAGTGGTCCTGCTTTTAGCAGGGGGTTGGACTAGATGACCTCATGAGGTCCCTTCCAGCCCTATGATTTTATGATTCTGCTGTAATCAGGTTCCGACAAAATGGAGCCAATGGCGTGAGTGGGTGTGGATGGGCATTTCTGCCAACTAATTCCATGTGATTAAATCTGAGAGGAGTCATAATTCCTTTTCAGATCCTTATTTACTTGCTCTACAGCATCATCAGTTCACATTCAACTCAGGCCACTTGTGACCAACAGTCATCATCATCTGATGACTGTTCACTGATTTATTAGTGGTCTTAATCCAATTCTTTGTGGAGAAGAGTTCACACCACAAAAATGACCCTCGCCACTGGCAGTAGCGGGCTTTTCTTTTGTTGGTCTCAGTGAGACTTTCTGAGGACTGATCTGACATAAGAACAATTGTCTTTGCATGTCTGGAGATGTGAGTGCTGAGGCTCACTGGCAGGGCAATGTAAGGAAGCTCACCTTACCACTGCCCAGGCTGCATCTGTTTCGTGAGTAAACAAGGGTTTCACTCTTCTGGACTTTCAAGATGGCACCTTTCACAAACACTCAATTCCCTTCAGAAGTAAAATAAGAGCAGGATAAGTGCATCTTTAAATGAATGTATGCTTTTATGTAAATCCAACTCTTGTTAAACATATGCTGCACACCACCAAAGCATACATTTCCTGCGTTGGCAGGAAGATGAGATTGGTGATCTTTGCTCTCACTAGCATCAGTGATCTATAACAAAAGAATGGGAAGATCACATCTTTCTTCAATACAGTTTTCCAAAATGTCATATGTTACAAATGTGTCACACAAAACTACTATCCTATTACATACTAAAACTCTGAGGTAGAAGAATACTACAGTTGCAAAAGTCAGGGCCTGTGTGTTATGATAGCCTAGCTCAACATCTGCAGATGACTATGCTGGGTTGCAGGCCAGTGCCTTAAAATGGTATTTCCTTCTTTTTCTTCTCTTACAAACCTTTGCATCTAGTCTACATTGATGGAGGCTCACAGAATAAGTCAAACATGATTAGCTAATTGAAGACTTTACTATAATGTGAACATACAAAAAGGTCGAATTAGGTTGCACAAGGAACTTTGATTCTGGAATTTCCTAACTTCTGGGAACTTGACTTAACATTCCGTAGCATTTTCTATGTAGATCCACAGAAGAGACCTTCTTCACTGAAGCTAAAATAACTAGCACTGGAGTAGCTTGTTATCCCCTATATGGAAGAGCCAATAAAAATGGATGGGACACACACTTTGTCAGTAGCTTGCGTACCTGTTTGCTAGACAACAGACACATATTGTGAATCAGGAATCTTGGATCCTATTCTTGACTCTAGAGGGGAGCGTTGTCTAGTGGTTGCAGACAGCACAGCCAATAAAACATAGATTTGACACATTCCTTTTGAAAGCACCATAGCTAGGCAGGCAAGACATGGGTCTGCCATTTTAGAGACTTCCTGCCAATTCTAGTCCTTGCTACAGCTCCTGGGAATGCTCTAAGTTATGCCCGGGACCTTCCTAGCCCCAAAATCAGGGAGGCATGAAGAGAAACCCTGCTAGGAATGACTGTGTGCAACTTCTCCATTATTTGCCTCTCTCTTAAAGTAGTAGGAGTCTGAGGCCTTTCTCAGGGCTATGGATTGGAAAATGCACCAAATGGCAGAGCCGAGTTAGAAGTCTTAGGGCACGTCTACACAGCCCTGAAGTTTGGATGACAGGAGTGTGAACAGCAGCGAGTACCAAAGGGCTGCACGCTACCTTGTGTGAATGCTGAATCAAAAGATTCTTAGTACATCAACCATGTAATCCCATTTGAAGAGTACTACATTAACGTGAACTAGGAACCTTTCAATTCACACCTGAAGCACCCACACATGGGAGTTACAATGCAGCACTTCTGGTGTGCGCTATTTCCGTCTGCATTGTTTGATTTGTGGGGCAGTGTAGACATGCTGTTAGTTGCCTCCTAAAACCAGCACACTTTCCCCTGAGCCAGAAGGCAGGTGGCAGCCTCTGTACCACCCTCCCTGGACTGTGGTCTAGCTCTGGGCCTGGGAACGTACTCAGTGCAGGAGACATATTAAGTAGCTATAAGGGGTTGGAGCCTGCTCAAGGCTGGGGGCGTCTTCAGAGATTTGGGGAGCAAGATTCTAACAAGCCCTTCTGAGCATGTGCAAATGATGATTTTTATAGGCTCATAACTTGGACAAACATAGGTGGTTTTACATATGGATAGGAAAAGGCACCTACCCTGACTCCTAGGTAGGACAATTTCCCTGATAAATTTCCCAAGCCCAATTCTCAGGAACAGCTGAAACAGAGTTTGCTTAAAATAAATAAATAAATAGCCTGGAGCAGAATGCAAGTATGGAAAAACTCAGGTTGAAATGTTAATGGTTGGCAAAGTCATAAGCCAATGAAAATAAGGGTTTCTTATGGAAAGTGTTAGGCAACCTTACCTGTAGATGTTCTACCAGAACCAGCAATAAAGTGCTCATGTAATGGCTATTACTTAAGGACAGACAGATAAAGCTAATTAGTAACTTTCATTAAAACAAGTTACGCAAGCAGCATGCACCACCAACGGGTGCAGTGGTGGAGGTTTCACTGGCAGGTAAATATTGGCCATACTACCACTAAACCACTCCTCACCCCATTTTCAACCAACACAATTGCAGATCCTACTTCTTGCCATTTTACCAAAGTTTGAATTTAGTAACCTTCAGGAGTTTTCCTATGAGTGAACAGATAAGTCAAGGTGGAAATATCTAGGGATCACAGAGGACTAGTAACAAAATGGCTAGTGAGGTATACAATACCTAAATATACAGGCATATGTGACAAAGCATTTAGGGTGGGATTTTCCAAAGCACCTAAAAGTGATTTAGGAGCATGATTTCCATTGTGCTCCTAAGTCATTTAGGAGTTTTTAAAAATCTCACCCTAACTGTACAAAGTATCATGGGATTTTCCAAGAGATTTTTATTTTCAATTAATTCTTTTCTTGTCTGGCAGTACGTTGACATCTTATACATTTTGCAGAGGAAAAAAATGTGTATTCCCCACATCATATTCTAAGCTTCTTCATACAATAAGTCAGGAGAAAATCCAACAGTGTTTGCAGCTTAATAATGTCGATTGTAGTTGCTAAATATTACTTAGTGTTGGATTTATGGAGTGAAAAATTCTATAAATTGCAGATTTAATCTTAGATCTAGCTATCAAAATCTTTAATATAAAAGGCTTTATATAAAGTTATTATGAGATACATCAAAGACTATAAGCAGTATAAGCAGTATAAGGAATAAGCAGTAGGCTCCCTTTCCTGTCCTGTTTTCCCGCCGCCACCCCCCCCCCCCACACACACACACAAGGGGGGGGGGGGGAGTGAAAGAGAGGGTGAGAGAGAATTAAATTGTTGCCCAGAGGAAGTCTGCAGGCACAAACACACTTGAGAGAAGATTTGCATTCCCCCTGTAGACTCCTACAATTCTGCTAAAAATTCCCCCTTCCAGAAAGCACTGCACAAATTGCGTTACTGCAGCTAAAATGGAGCATTTTTCCATTGCCACAGAAATTTAATTTCTAGAATTGAGCTGACTCAGAGGCAGGGCAAGAGATCAAGATGAGGTAGGAGTGACAGATTCGCACAGCTTATTCTAGCAGTGAGACTTTAGTTACATACAACAAGTGTATTTTCAGTGATTGGCAGAACCACTTCAAAATCTGAAAGATCCTTTTTTAAAATCCTCCTACATGGCACCCTCTTTATATCACATGCGCCAAGCATTTTAGTCTATTGTCTCCTGCATAAGCTACACCCACATGGAGGCACAAGATTTTCAAAGTAACCCACTGAGTCTCCTAAGAATGTTTCAAGGGGGAAGGTGGCGTTTACCCTCTTCCTGCCTCACAAAGAACCAGGATGTTCAGATCCAAAAATAAGATACTACCTCAAGTTCTGTTCAGATTTCAGGATCATCTAGGCAGGGGGCCCGGTGCATGTACTCTGGCTTGGGCAACAATGCACCACTGTGGTCAAAACAGCAAACAAAAACAGTAAAAAAATGGGACAGAGAACTTTCTAATGCCTTTATATAAATCAACAGTGCAGCCTCATCTGGAAACGTATGGGCAACACTGGTCACCCCATCTCAAAAAGGATAGAACTAGAGGGGGTTCAGAGAATGACAGAAATCATAAAGGGCCTGGAAAAGCTCTCCTAGGAACACAGATTGAAAAGACTGGGATTGTCTACCTTAGAGAGAAGACGAGCAACAGGAAACATGAGAAAACTATATTAAATGATCTCGAGAATGGAGATCAGGAGCGTCTGTCCACTCTGTCTCATATCACAAAAACAAGGGAACACACGGTGAAATTAAAAGGTGGGAAGTTTCCAAGTGACTAAAAGGACACACTATTTCCCCCTATCGCCAGGTGTGATTAAACTCATCACCACAGGAAGTCATCGAAGCCAAGAACATAAGGAACTGGATATTTATGTGGATATCAAGAACATCCAGATTTATCATCGAGGGTAACAAATTTTGTGGAAGGGATATTAAACGTACTGCTTCAGAGCATAAGTCAGTCTCTAACTATTGGCAATCAAAACAGCAGCAGACTACCCCTCCTCTGCCTACTGTGTAGAGAACTGCTCCCATCTTCACACCTTCCTCTCCAGCATCTGGCCCTGGCCACTATCTAAGACAAGGTAACGGAAGAAGAGGACTTTGCTTTTGATCCAGTATTGTAATTCCCATGTTCTGGTGTTTCTGACCTCCACCCAGCCTCCCTCTGGCTTCAAAGGACATTACACTAGGTACTCCCCTGCAATTTCCCCCGGACCTGCCCTATGGAGACGTATCAGGCTGGGCAGTGGTTCCACACCATGGATGGGGAAAGCAAGCAGATAAAATGATGGCGGGGTGCAGTGAGAAGAGAGAAAGATGTCAGAGAGCAGCTGTCTCCCCTTCTTACACACTCCCAAATGTCACTGTCCCTCTCCAGACATGGAGCCCAGCTCCACGAACCCCTCCCTAGAGAGACTGTCAAGTGGTCAGGCAAAGCAGAGGGGGAATAACGCCATGGAGGTGGCTCTCTCACCTTTTATGGAGATCTGGAGCTGAGACTCCAAGCACATCAACCTATCTATATGAGGTAAAGATAAAAGAGCAGAAAAACTATTGAAGTAAAAACAGCAACAAAATTCCCTCTTTTTCTATAGCTATATATAGAAAAAAACCAGGAACCTTATGTAGCCAGGAACAGACTTCTGTTGAGACCTCAAATTGAAGCAGCTAAAAGAGCTGAATTCATACCTTTATCTCTCACAGAACACCAATTTAAAATCATTAAATAATGGTGAGTTAGCACAATACATCTTACAGTCCTGGGCTACTCAGGCTGCTTATAAAAACTGAAAGCAGAAAAGGGAAAAATAAGGTCCCTATAACGGGAAAGATCCTGTAAGTGGTGCAGTGAGGAGATACTTCGCATACTTCTCTTTGACTCACAGATCTTAAGGTCAGAAGGGACCATTTTGATCATGATTAGGCCTCAACTGGAGTACTGTGTCCAGTTCTGGCCGCCTCATTTCAGGAAAGATGTGGACAAATTGGAGAAAGTCCAGAGAAGAGCAAGACGAATTATTAGAGGTCTGGAATATTTGACGTATGAGGGAAGATTGAAAAAGCTGAGTTTGTTTAGTCCGGAAAAGAGGAGACAGAGGGGACATGGTAACAGTTTTCAAGTACCTAAAAGGTTGTTATGAGGAGGAGAGAGAAAAATTGTTCTCCTTTAACGCTAATGAGAGGACAAGAAGCAATGGGCTTAAATTATGGCAAGGGAGCTTTAGGTTGGAGATTAGGGAAAAATCCTAACTGTCAGGGTGATTAACTACTGGAATAAGTTGCGTAGGCAGGTTGTGGAATCTCCATCATTGGAAGTTTTTAAGAGCAGGTTAGACAAACACCTGTCAGGGATGGCTTAAGAGGGTAGTTGGTCTTGCCATGAGTGCAGGGGACAGGACTCGATGACCTCTCATGGCCCCTTCCAGTTTCTATGATTCTATCTAGTCTGACCTCCTGCACAATGCAGAGCACAGAACTTCCCTCACCCAACTCCTGTAATAGACTCCTAACTTATGACTGAGTTACTGAAGTCCTCAAGCCATGGCTTAAAGACTTCAAGCTACAGAGAATCCACTAACAAGTGAACTGTGCCCCATGCTACACAGGAAGGTCAAAAAAACCCCACAGCATCTGCCATCTTATGAACTCAAGACAAATTATAATGTTACACAAGGCATCCTGTTTACAGCTACTTCTGTTGCATTTGGAGCCAGTGACAGAGGTGGACCTCCCTAATGACTATATGAACCCTTTGCATGTAGAGTAAGTGAAGTAATAAACCCCATGAACCATTTAACCTGTCATCATCCTTCGGCAGAAATGACAGCCATGGAGAATGTCTTATCCAAATTTTCTACCATGAGAAGGACTGAGCCACACTCTCCATCCTGAGCAGGGAAGAAGCACCTTTTGATAGGTTTCCAGAGAGTTTTCACTGATTTTAAAGGTGTACAGAGATCGGTGTCCGTGGCTTCTAAGGCCATGTACACACTACAGACTTGTCCTGCAGTAAAGTTGTTGCGGGACAAGCAAGCGTTATAACTATAACGCTTTCCCCTGCCCACACAGCACTCCTTGTAATGAAAAGGAGAGTTCACACGCTCCTTTGAATTTTCGTTACAAGGAGCAGTGCATGCTGGGCACCTATCCCATCATGCACTTCCACTGCCGCCTTTGGGCTGGCAGCGGGGCTGCTTCCTCCCTCCTTCCTGGCCCTGGCCCCCAGCAGGCACCTCCCAAGCGGGAGCAGAGAGAGAGAGAGAGAGAGACAGAGAGAGAGAGAGAGAGAGAGAGTGTGATGTACTTAGTGTGAAGACTGTGAAGACTATTTAGGTTTTAAAAGCCATCCCCATCCTTCTAAATAAGTATGTATGTTTTGGCTGAAATGTATAGAATGTGGTTGAGGTGATGTTACCATGGTGACCTTACTTTTGAATGCATGTGTTTAAATTCCCACCTGAATGTTGCATTTTAGGGAGTGGGGGGGGGATGTGGGGGAAATCGACCTTTTCACCTTTTTTTTTAAAAAAAAAGCCCAACAAACCAGAAACACAAAAGCACGCAGTAAACTACTAGCTATCGCAGCAGAAACCATTTTGCACTAAGGAAAAAAGAAAATCTAGAACAAGGCTGGATTCTTTGAAAATATGCTCACTCTTACTGATCAAAATCCTAAGAGAAGAGGCATTTTTAACCCCTTTTCACTGTGGTTCTTAATTAATTATATGAGCCATTGAGCACAATCTTGTCATTTTTGTGGTCAGCAAAAAATAAAGCCAAAGAAAAACAAATCCCTACAGATGCATTAAACTTGAGAGGATGTTTCTGCCCAGACAGCTGCCAGTATTCTCACTAACATAAGGTAAAATCACACCACTTCTGGTAAAAAGAGAAGCTGGAAATCAAAAGGTCAGCTAACAAGATCCAAGAGATGAAAAAAAAGCAGAACATAAACCAGATTTCACAATCTAATTTAGACCCAGATGTAAAATTCCTTCCATTATAATAATTGCCTGAGAAGGAAACACTGGGAAAAAAACATTCTCTGGTGCAATCAAAACACAATGGATTGAAAGTGGTATTAATGAAAATAAGACTGACTGTATAGTAAACTACTGATAATTTCCTCTTTTCATGATATGGACTTCAATAAATCTTTACCATTGATGGTCCCCCTTTTCTCTAAGGTGCTGAGTAAACTCAACATCCAAATCAGTGACAGAAGGTGAAAACATCAGGACCGGACCCTACAAGAGCTGTATTTACTAATCTATTAAGAACTACTGGATTTTCCATTTGTTGAAGATAACCTCCAAGATAACAGTAGGTGTTTACAACATTTTCAAGGGCAACACTACTTGCTGATCTTCATTAAACTTGCGCTGGAGGACTGAAAAGTAGGGTAACCGTTTAAAGAGAATTCTTTCAATTGAGGAAAAGAGAGCCAAAAGGAATTTCTTTTTCATGTTCACTATTGCTTTTTCCACTCTTCTCTTGAACATCAGTATAGTCTTAGCCCAAAAATGAACACACATATACACACATACATATGCAAATCAGATATGATTAATTTAAGTGGAATCTGCACACCCTGAATAGACGGAATGAATAAGAATTCTATATAAAAAGTGAAATTGTAACAGTTTCCAATCTTGGGCATGGTCTAATCAATGAGACCAGGAATCAGAATGTATTGTGATCTGGTCCCAGTTCTGAAAATGATTAAATCTCATAATTTCCCTGTTTTACGATCCATATTTTACAGATAGGGGAAGATATATATGTATGTATTTATTTACCTCACCAGGGTATTGCGAGGATTAATTAATGCGTGTCTCTATTGCACACTGGGATCCGCACATGGAAGATATTCAAGATATGCAAATTGTTATCAGAAAAGAGGAACTTATTTTAATTTTCAAACTGGAGCCTAATGTTTAACAACAAATGGTTGAGAATTCTCTCAGAAAAGTACCGTCTTCAAATGGAAACAATCAAGTCCTTGTAACAGTAAAACTAGGGGATTTTCTGTTAGCTATGGACTGGAAACAATTACGCTCACTAACACAACACTGAAAACTAAATGCAATTCACAGTAAAAAAAAAAAAAGAAAAAGACCTGTGTTTCTTTTGCCAACTCTCACCATGTTATTGTGTGTTTATAGTGTTTATTTTCAACCCCCAGATCCTGGAGTTCTGTGATTACGAGAATCTCAGCTTTCATTTAAAGAAAAAAAAAAAAAAAAAAGCAGTTTCCAGCTCTTATGCTTGCACACAAGCATGAAAACGTGAACCCTGAACAGAAAGAAACTAGAAGGAAAATAAGTGGCCCCCCTTTTAAAAAAAATCTCATGATTTTTAAGGAAGACTCAATTTTTTAATGCTTTTGGTTGGTAATACGTTAATCTCTTCCTGGGGCAGAGATGGCATCTTCATAGAGGTTCACAGAGCACAATGGGTCCCTGATCTTGATTGAGGCCTCAGGATGCTACTGTCATATAATAAATAAATACTGAAAATAATGGAAATTCAATTAGTGTAACTATAGGGGCCATACTTTGAAAGCTTTTATGGTAAAAGCCAGAGTGTGGCTGGCATTGGCTGACAAGCTGCCAGAGTAAGAGTGGCTGGATCTCAGCTGCAGTCGTACAAACACTTGACAAGCCATCCAGGTGGACGCTACAGCATCAAAGCATTGTGAGGCACGCCAACTTACATGGCAAGTGGTGATCCAGCCCCTCACTGGTCTGGATACATGCACAAATCCCTCTGGCTTCAGCAAGAGCTGAAGGTACTTTTCAGCATCCTGGACATCAGACCATTGCTTAGGGGACCAGTTATGGATTTAGTTAGTTGGCTTTAGGTACTGAAGTTGGACATTTTGATTTCAGAGTTGTTTATTGGAGAAGACTGCTTTATTGCAAGAACCAGAAAGTAATAGTCAGTAATCATTGCAGTGCAATCTATTTTAAGACAGATGTTAGGGACCTGATTTTTCAAGAGTTCAGTGCTTACAAACAGGGCCAGATTTTCAGAAAGGATCAGCTTCCATTTAAGCATCTAAATAAGGTACCAAGGGAGCAGCTGAGTGCTGAATCTGGCCTTTATTTCCGTGTGTTGAACTCTTGGAAGCTGAACTCTTTGGAAAGTCTGGTCCCAATTATGAGCTATTCAATCTTTGAAAACCTGGCTCTGCAGGACTGCTTTGCCAGTAACAAATGAAGCAATGGTGGAGAGACCAAACTAATTCCTATTTCAGCTGTTGGGTTCTGTGCCCCTCCCCTACCCCTACCTAATAAACTGTGCTGTTAATCTGGAGGCTCAAGTCTTTTGGCTATTTTCACACTTAGACAACCACCAACTGATGTACTTGGGATCTTTCTCTAGCTACAAAAAAAGGGAATACATACCCTCAAATCTGGAGAAAAGTTGTCTGTGGAGGTGGAAATCGAATCGGATGACACAACCGAAGCAGATTTTGTGTGTACTGAATGGTCCGAGTGAGAAGTGGAAGCACTACAAAGAGAAACATACATCAGAACTGGGCATTTCTGAGTCTAAGGCACAGAAACCAGAAGTTCAATTTCAAACCTTTCTCTAGGAGACGTTCCTGTTTTACTCTGGATAAAAACACACTGGATCCTGAGTGCAAGACACCTCCTGCCTGTACAAATTTACCATGGAAGCAGAGAAATGGAATCAGAACAAACTAAAAGTTTCTTTCATCAACTATAACTTTGCCCATTTGGAAAACAAACAAGGAGTCTTGTGGCACTTCTGAAGACTAAATAAATGTGTTAGTCTTCCAAAGTGCCACGAGACTCCGTTTTTGTTTTGCTGAGCGAGGCTGACATGACTACCCCTTTGGAATTTGCCCTTTTGGGTATTAGCGTAACTCTGCTGAGGGTTACATATGCCAGGGCTTGACAAATGTGCTGCCCAGCTAGGAGCCAGCCCAAAAGCTAAGGCACCTAGCTTTGCGGCACTTCAGAATGTCCCCCACTGCTGAAAAAAAGCTGCCGTGGCTGAAAGTTTCGGCACCGCTCAACGCACTGGCAGCTTTTTTTTAAGGCATTGTGCTTCTAAACACCACAGCTGAGCAAGGCACCATGATTATAGACTCATAGACTTTAAGGTCAGAAGGGACCAGTACGATCATCTAGTCTGACCTCCTGCAAAATGCAGGCCTCAAGACCTTACCCACCCACTCCAGCAATAGGCCACTAACCTATGACTGAGTTATTTACCTCCTTAAATCATGATTTAAAGACTTCAGGATACAGAGAATTCACTGGTAGGTGAGCCATGCCCTGTGCTACAGAGGAAGGCGAAAACCCCCAAGAGCCCAGGCCAATCAGCCCTGGGGGAAAATTTCTTCCCGATCCCAAATATGGCGATCAGTTAAACCCTGAGCACATGGGCAAGTCTCACCAGCCAGTTACTCAAGAAACAATTCTCTGTAATAACTCAGAACCCACCCCATGTACTCTCCCCTCTTAGGCCACTTGTAAATCCACCACACGTAGCCAAATATCAGTCAGTTTCCAAAACAGGGTAATCATACCATCCCCTCCATAAATTTATCAAGCTCAGTTTTGAAAGCAGTTATGAAACTCCCCTTGATGAAATTCCTGGTGCCATGGTGACCTGGCGCCTGGGATTTGTTGAGCCCAGACATATGCACTACAACAGGCTCTTCTCCTTGATCAACGATTCTCAACCTGTGGCTCTACAGGCTGCTTCTGGATCAGTCAGCACATAACTGCAGCTCCTGTGACATCTTCCGCATCAGAAAGATAGTATTGGATGTGGCCCCATAACACATTTAGTAAACAGATTGAGAACCACTGCCCTATATCATCACACATCCCTGCTGACAGGCAATACTATTTGACAAACTATAAAGCAATAGTATCCTCCTGCTATTCTATGTGCTCTTCCAGTATGGCTGTTCCTAATTAAAATTAGCACTGTTTCACTGTATATTCACAGTGCAACTTTCCCTATAACCTGAACAGCTTACACCTAGCATTTCAACCGTATCACTCCTGAAATGCTGTGCAACTGCAACAAAAGATCCTGCCAACAACAGTACTTGTAGAGATCCCAATGCAACAGTAATCTCTATATGGGAGGAGCCTTGTGTCCACACGGAGCTCAACTGACTTCAGTGGTGTTCGATGTAGGGGGAAGAATCTGCATGCGTAGTTTTCAGGAGCCATATCTAGCTTTGGCCCCAGCCTTAGTGTCACCATCAACAGCTGCATTACTTGAACATGTGACATCCCATGCTAGATACAGCTAGGTCTAGGCCAGTGGTGTCAAACATGCGGCCCGCGTACCTTTTCCATCCAGCCAATAACTGCGTTCTGTGGGACCACACCTTAACAGAGAAAGCGTGTGATCTCATGGCGCGCAGTCTCACATACACAGTGCTCTGTGATGCTGCGAGAGTGCCCTAGTATTTCAATTTATGGTATATACGGCCCACTTGAAGTACATTTAAGTCAAATCTAGCCCACCATAGCAAATGAGTTTGGTTAATTTTCTCAGGTTTTTTTATGCTACTTGACTTTCACTGGTTTTAAAAAAAACAAACACTGAAATACAGTCCAATTCCCTTATTTCCTGTTTGGGGAAACACTACATTGGTGACATTAAAAAAAGCAAGGGATTACCCCAAAATGCAGCTCTGGCAAGGATTCGTACTTTGGCTACAAGAATAAAAATGCAGTGCTAACTTTTAATCCTACCAGGTGGTGAATAAATTATTCCCATTTGAAGTTTCAGAAATGGACTCAAGAATAAATTATGTAAAATAAAATCTAAGTTGCAAAATTCAGTGTAATGCATTTACTGAACACAGTAGACCTGCCAATCATCTCATTTTCAAACTACTTAGTTCAGATAATTAATATACACTATATACATTGGTCTATACTGCGGGGCTAAGAATGCCACAAAATGTGTATCTCCCATCGACTTAGTTACTCTGACTTACTTCCAGATCTTCACTCCGCTGTCTCGATCGGCAATGCTCTCCCGTCGCTGCAGCCTTACTCCACTTGGAGCGGTGGAGTTATTGCCTCGATACAAGAGCACTTCCAGGATCGATTGAGCGGGTCTATACTGGCCGCTCAATTGAGATCAATGTAGCATTTTGAATGTAGACATGGCCTAAGGCAATGTTGTATTTTAGATGTTATCATGGAACCATTTGTACATATCCACTGCTCCCCAGACAGTAAGTGAATCAAATTCCTGGTTAAAAAAAATAATAATGTACAGCCCAATCCTCCCTCATTTAGGTATGCCTTACTTGTGAGAAGCCTTGTCTACACAGCTTGCATTGCTTTACTTAAACCAGAGGAAATCTTTTGGGGGACTCTCTTAAATGAGTTTAAATTTGGTTTATATCAGTTTGGCTTGTATCTTGCAAGTACCCCCACAAAGGTTTACAAAGATTTAACTAATTTGGCTTTTAAAAGAAATTATACCTTTTGTTCACCTGGTGTGACTGAGTGTGGACAAATCCTGAGTAAAGGTTCACAGGATCAGGTCTTTAGACAGACATCAATGCACTGGTATTGTATGCACCTTGGACACGCAATGGCACTTCTTCTAACTCTCCTCTTTCTCTCTCCACCTATGCAGACTTTCCCCATCAGCAACAACATTCCAGTTATGGAAGTCAACCCATAGAGTGTCACTCACGTGCAAAAGTCCCCATCATTAATATCACTTTTAGTTCCCCTTGCTTCAGTTCCTTGCATGGGAGTCTAGCTCTGTATTATAGGGGTCAAATTCTCCACTTCCTTGTATTTTACGTACACTGATGCAGAGTGTATGTAAAAGGTAACCAAATCTAGCTGGTAGAGTTTTATACTCCTTTTGCACAGAGATAAATGATACTCCAGGGCCAAGGCAGTTCACACTCTGTTGCAGGTTGTAAGGGCACTTCCTATTTGTTGATCACTCTTGTTAGTCCCAAATGGGTTTTAATGAAGGTACATGTTTGCACATTCAAGGTGAAATTTTCTAAAGTGCCCATCCATCACTGGCTTAATGCTGCTACCACTGAACTCAGTAAAACTTACACCAACACCAGTGAGAGCAGGATGAGGCCAACACTGAGCACCTACCTGCATTCACAGCAAACACCACTCATGACAGGCGGATTAGGCAGCCCTGCAGAGTGTGCACTGGTTGCATTTGTGTGGCTCAGTGCCTCTGTTCTCCTTACCAATCATTTCAACTGGACTGCAATGAAGCTCAGGAACAAATACGGACATAATAAAGAAAATTCAGTCAGCTCAAGATGTACACCCTCTTATCACTTACATTTGGGTCTACATGGCTCCAGTTTCACTACCTGGCAAACTCATTAACCTGGTGTCCTTGTTTATTACCTTCATTGGTTTAGCCAGTCATTCATGTAGTTCTCCTCTACTGCCAATGTAAAAAAAACCCAAAATACAAAAACCCTGAAGCCACATGGGGCATCAGTCAGGGGGGGAATATCACAGCAGTGTTCTGTGAGAAGCACTGGCTGCATGTGGGCTTCTGGGTGGAGTTCAAGGAGTTCATTTGAACCATTAAATGATGTGGGTTTAGGCTACCCAAAAGACCGCTTCTCTTCTTGTTCCACATGACTGTAGATGCAATCGGGGCAGATGTAGTGGAGACAGCTGATGACCAGGCATTCTCTGTTCCTGACTATTTTAATGTAAAGGATATCCGAATAGACCAGTCTGCCCCCTACAGGAGGAGTCTAGGAACTATGGGATGAGATTTCATTACTGCTTAAACACTCTAGCAATAGGCATCAAGCTTAAATTTTCTCTTTTCACCTTTTCAAGGTCCCAAAATTTGACTAACTTCAGTTTCTATCACTTTCCTTCCTTACCTGCTCTTATTCCTTACTGCATCAACCTTCCCATCCTCACACTGCCAGACTGTCTGCTTCTTCCGAAACAATGCTATCCATGCTTTCTTCTACACATGGAATACCTTTAGTGAACTAGCCTAGAGCAGGAGTTCTCAACCTTTTCAGGGTCATGACACAGCTGAGAGGATTCCCAGCTGTGTGCAACACACCAGGACCCCCCCCCCCCCCCCGCTAAGGATCCTCTCGCCCTGTTTTGAGGATGAGCAGGGTCGGGGGGGAGCTCATGTTGGGCCGACAACTGTGTTTCAGCAGATTTTGTTACTTTGGTTGGATAGATCAAAATCTGCCAAAATACGGTTTTCTGCACTACACCGGCTATCCTTGTCCTGATTCTGAGCAGGGTGGGGGAGCTGGTGGCGGCATTAGGGCTCGGAGGCTGCCATGTTCTGGAGATTCTCTCGCAGCATGGCAGCCTCTGGACTGCTGAGAACTGCCACAGCTTGTCTCACCTTTTCAGCCTGGGAGTAGGGTGGTGTGATGCCAATTTTTGGTGACACACCTCCCTGCTCTTCATGACACACTTCTGTGTTGCGACACAGAGGTTAAGAACCGCTGGCCTAGAGGGCCAAAACCCTCTCCTTCTTCCAATCCCTTTACAAGAATGTGAACTAACCATGGGTAAATAAATGGGTATGGACAGGCAATGGATAACATTTTTTAAAACAATACATCTTTTATAACTCTCCTTCACCTTTGTATGCTGCTTGTTTTCCTAGATTGTGAGGTCTTTGGAGTTGGGACTGCATCTTATTATGTTTGGAAATCATCTAGACTCTTATGGGTCATCCTAAATAATGATAACCAGCCTACCAATAGCTGAGCCTCTGAATTTAGTTCTCATTATAATTCCCTTATTAGTTGCATATATCTGTTTCCTGTAGCTCAGGGCTCAATAATGAAGGTAAATATTAAAAGAGAGTATTGCTGACTCCATCCTCTGGGCAAATCTTGGTCTAATTTATAGTTTGAAAACTGGCGTTCAGAAATTCAACTATACTGCTAATGTAAAATATAATGAGGAGCATGCATGTACATCAGAGGTAGGCATATCCCAAAACTGCTTTTGATCAGGGATGGTGTAGATCCCTTAATGAATGGGGCAGGCACCCTAGTGGCAGATGATGCAGAAAAGGCTGAAGTATTCAATGCTTTTTTTACCTCAGTCTTCAAAGGCAGGGTCAGCTCCCAAGCTATTGCACTGGGCAACACAGAATAGGGAGGAGAAGAATGGCCCTTGGCGATGGAAGGTCAGGGTAGGGACTACTTAAAGAAGTTGGATGTGCACAAGACTATGGGGTCAGATGAACTGCATCAAAGGATGCTGAGGGAGTTGGCCGATGTGACTGAAGAGCCACTGGCCATTATCTTTGAAAACTCATGTCGATGGGGGAGATCCTGGATGACTAGAAAAAGGCAAATATAAGACCTATCTTTAAGAAAGAGGAAAAGGAGTATCCGGGGAACTACAGACCAATCAGCATCACCTCAATCCCTGGAATAATCGTGGAGCAGGTCCTCAAAGAATACATTCTGAAACACTTGGAGGAAAACAGGGTGATCAGGAACAGTCAGAATGCATTCACCAAAGGCAAATCATGCCTGACCAACCTGATCGCCTTCTATAATAAGATGACTGGCTTTGTGGATGCGGGAATAGCCATCGACTTTAGGAAAGCTTTTAATATGGTTTCCCACAGCATTCTTGTCAGCAAGTTAAGTAAGTATGGGTTGCATGAATGGACTGTAAGGTGGGCAGAACTCTGGCTAGATCATCGGGCTCAGCGGGTAGGGATCAAAGGTTCAATGTCTAGTTGGCAACTGGTAACAAGTGGTGTGCCCCAGGGGTCAGTCCTGGGGTCAGTTTTATTCAACATCTTCATTAATTATCTGGGTGATGGGATAAATTGCATGCTCAGTAAGTTAGCAGATGACACCAAAGCTGGGGGGAATGGTAGAATCATAGAATCATAGGGTTGGAAGGGACCTCACGAGGTCATCTAGTCCAACCCCCTGCTAAAAAGCAGGACCACTCCCCCTAAATCATCCCAGCCAGGGTTGATACGCTGGAGGGTAAAGATAGGATTCAGGGAGACCTAGACAAATTGGAGCATTGGGCCAAAAGAAATCTCATGAGGTCCAACAAAGACAAGTGCAAAGCCCTGCACTTAGGATGGAAAAATCCCATGTACTGCTACAGGTTGGGGACCGATCGGCTAAGTAGCAGCGCTGTAGAAAAGGACCTGGGGGTTATGATGGACGGGAAGCTGGATATGAGTCAAGAGTGTGCCCTTGTTGCCCAAAAGGCAAACGACATATTGAGCTGCATCAGTAGGAGTATTGTCAGCAGATCAAGGGATGTGATTATTCCCCTCTATTCGGCATTGGTGAGGCCACATCTGGAATACGGTGTCCAGTTTTGGGTTCCCCACTACAGAAAGGATGTGGACAAATTAGAAAGAGTCCAGCAGAGGGCAATGAAAATGATTAGGGGGCTGGGGCACATGACTTATGAGGAGAGACTGAAGGAACTAGGCTTATTTAGTCTGCAGAAGAGAAAACTGAGGGGGGATTTGATAACAACCTTCCTGAAGGGGTGCTCCAAAGAGGAGGGAGCTAGGCTGTTCTCAGTGGTAACAGAGGGCTCAGTGCGATTTGTGGGCTGGACAGCGCAGCACTACTAAAAATAAGGCCACTTCCATTTAGGTTGTCTGAAGAAAAATGTGGTCAGAGAGTAATTGTGGTACTTGAAGAAAGCAAGCAAAATAACTTCATATGATTCTCCAATGCTTTCTTTCTGAATGTTCCGTCCTGCTGCCGCAACTTTTTTTTTTTTTTTGCTTGCAGAGCTGTGTGCCAGTTGCTCACACATTTTCAGTGTATCAAACTGTATATTTTATTTCAACAGCCACTGAAGTGATATATGGAAAACAGGTGACAAAATGCAGCACTGTGCTATGCTGTTCCAGCTGCAGAGGTCAAAAATGAGAGAAGCATTGAAGAATACACTTTCCATTTCCTCCTTTCCTGTTTTTCTCAAGAGTTTCCCTGTATGTGCATTCCTGAAAATGTAAGGTGAAAACTGCAAATTAATCATGACTGGTGGCGAAAACAACGTAATTTGGAAATTCCAGATGCCAGTACACTGGTATGTAATTGGTTGGAATTTTGTAGTCAGCCCATGCACATGGGCACTTCTAGTACCTCATGTACTTTCTTTACAAGCATAAGTAAGCATGGACAGTTATGGAGCACTCACTGCTCATTCTCAACATCCAAGACGACAACACTTCCTTTTCAGAACTCTTCCCTATGCCCATCTCTCCTTCACAGAAGGAAAAAGAAATTTTGGCTTATATCAGAACAGACTCTACTCTGATATTTTGCTACTCTATTACTCTACCCAGGCAGGGCTGGCCTGAAGAAAGGAAGTCCACCTTGCTGTTCAGTCCAGGTTTCCCATTTAGCAGTTCAGTATGGGCCTGAACCATTGAAGTTGACCTTACAACCCTAATTCACACAAGAATCCCAGTGACTACTCGTGTGTGTGTGTGTGTGTGTGTGTGTGTGTGTGTGTGTGGGTGGGTGGGCGGGGGTGGGCGGGTGGGGCGGACATTCTGAGCCCCGAAGAACTCACACAGTCTAAACAAAGGAGGCATTATCCCCATTCAACAAGGAGTCAGATTTGAATCTTCACAGCAAAATGGAAGAGGAAAACAGATTATCCTACCTACAACACAATGCACATACAGATACCAACTTCATCATTATACGTTTATACATAACACACACACATATACTTACACAAACAACCTAC
This sequence comes from Pelusios castaneus, assembly GCA_007922175.1. Taxonomy (NCBI): domain Eukaryota; kingdom Metazoa; phylum Chordata; order Testudines; family Pelomedusidae; genus Pelusios; species Pelusios castaneus. The sequence continues at coordinate 1,013,757 of ML685867.1, forward strand.
TGTATTTATACATGTACTAAATATACAACTGACTGCATTTAAAAGTTTTGCAGAAGGCATGATTTCTCTAAAGATTGTTAGACACCTTCTCTAACCTTCTGCTTGACTTTAAGCTTCTGCTTGATCTTAAGGAAAAAAGCCACAGACAAATATACTTTTGAAATAAGAAAGAGCCAATTGCTGGGTGCCCTCTGGCAACTCAGAGATAGTTATACAATACAGGACTGTAGCCTTTCCCTTCAAAAGGCTTAGCCATGTCACTGCGAAACAGAGTCTTAAAAGAAGCCATTTCAGCAAACAAATCATTGTGCGTGTGTGTGACAGACTTTAAATAGCCCCCGCGATACTTGCCTGAATAAGAAAGATTCACTTCTGTTGCCAGGCAAACCAGAGTTTCAGTCTGACTTCAGTGTTCCAAGGAAAGAAAACGTCACTTTATAAAAAGCTGATCCTTTTAAGTAGCATCCTAAGCTGAATATATAGCACATGTTTTCCCATAAGCAATAAAGAGACTGCCCTGTACTTTGACCGCAAACAAGCTTTTCTAGGAATGCAAATTTTGCTTTCAGTAGTAACACAATGAGCTACAGTCTCACCAGCATTGTTCATGCTCAATTAGTCATTCTTTTATTATTATTTTTTTCCACCAAAATTCACAAAAGGCCTGCAGCACTTGCTAAATAACAAGCCGATTGTCTGAAATATTAGCAAGGTCCCAAGGATAGAAAGCCAACACCCAAAGCCACACCAAAAAGCAACACAATTAACAACAGCTAGCAGTCCACGGTATCATGCTTTCGTGAGTCAAACAGCCCAGAGTGTAAAAGCAAGAAGAATACAAATGACATAAACCCAAACCAATGCACAGAAAGCATCATGGAGAAGATGGCATCATGATCCATATTCATGATAGAGAGAAAAGAGGAATCAGCACTGTAAAAAGCTCCTGGCTGATACAGGGTGGTACTCAGTTGCAAAGAAAAAGCCCAAATAATATTCCAATCCACAAGATTTTAGACGGGTTACTGGGAATGCACCACATTTCATCCCAGTGTCACCAGTTGAAATTCAGCCAATGTAAGGAGTGATCAAAATTTGTTACTGTCTGAAGGCAGACTGATATCCTCGGTGAAGTGACTTAGCTGGTCTCGGCCCAGTTCCCTGTGGATCAGTGTTTGCATAGCAAAAACCACCACCAGCACTGGCAATTTCAGTTGCAGATTTAGCAGCAAAAACAATAAAAGGTGATTCATTTGCCCTGTCCATCGTTCTCAAAAAGATAGGGTGAAAAGGACTGTTGAATGGTTAAGACACTCATCCAGTATCCAGGAGACCCAGAATCAATTCCTTGCTCTGCCAGAAACTTCCTGTGTGACCTCAGGCAAGTCCCTGAGGCTATGTACACGCAAAAAACTTGTCCCGCAATAAGTTGTTGCGGGACAAGCAAAGCGCTATAAATATAGCACTTTGGTGTGTGTACACGCACTCCTTATAGCGTCACATGCTCCTTTGAATTTTCACTACAAGGAGCAGTGCATGGTGGGCACCTGTCCCACCATGTACTGCCACAGCCAGCCTTTTGGCTGGCAGTAGGCTGCCACAGGGCTTCACCCAGCAGCCCCCGCCGCCTGTCCAAGCCCGGCAGCTGGGCTAGGGGGCTGGTCCGGAACCGGTGAGCTGGGCAGCTCGAGCCCTGAGCTGCCCAGCTTGCTGCCTCCATGGGCAGCAGCGGCTGCAGCCCCGGCAACCAGGGCGGCTCAAGCCCAGTTCCGCCCCACTTGCCAGGGCTGCAGGGAGGCCACCCGGGCTGCTCGGGGCCCGAGCAGCACCGCTGGCTGCCGTCTGGGTTGGGGGCTCCCAATCGGCAGCCCCCAGCCAGGGCAGCAGAGACCCGCTGCCTGGGGGCCGCCCCGGCAGGCAGCGGGAGCTCCGAGACCCAGCGTTCCGCTGACAGGGGAACCTCTGGGGATCCCATCAGCTGGAGCGAGGGCAGCTGCCAATTGACAGGGGATCCCCCGAGGTTCCCCTCTCAGCGGAGCACCGGGTCTTGGAGCTCCCGCTGCCTGCGAGCTGCCTGCCAGGGCAGCTTGCAGGGAGCGGGTCTCAGTGGAGCTGCCTGCTGCCGGGGCTGAAGCCTCCTGTGCTTGGGGGGTCCCAAGCAGGAGCCCCCAGTCCAGGTAGCCAATCCCCAGGAGCCGCCAGGCTCCTTAATGGCTCATCAGGTTACTCCCTGGGCCCATTGTAGCTGGCACATTCCTTAACATTAAGGACACAATGGTTTTACACAGCCACCTGTCTCAGGCATTTCAAAAAAATCACACAAGTATAGATATAACACCAAATTCCTAACTAAACTAACTTCTAATCCAAATACAATTCCTAGACATAAACTATATAATCATTCCCAGCAAATTACTACCTTTCTATTGATACCAAATATGACATAGTTCCTATGGATTATAGCATTTATGATATCCATAGAAAATAATATCATAAATGCTTCCCTAAATCCAGACAGCATCACACCCTGCCCACATGCCCTGCCAGGGTCCCTGTCCCCCTTTGCCCCATTGCACACAAGGGGTTCCCCCCACCCCGCCACCGTGGACCTGCCCAAGGTCTCCCTAGCCCCTAGAAGTCGACCTAGGCATCCAGTGTGGACGCTCTAGGTCGACTTTGTAAGTTCCCCCTTAAGTCGACTTTAATTTTAAGTGTAGACACACTAAGTCGACTTAGTTAAAGTCAACTTAAAATTACAAGTGGAGACATAGCCTTCGTGCCTCCATTGCCTATGTGAAAATGGGGATAATGGTCCTAGTTCACAGGGATGTTGTGAGGATGAATATACGGTCAGGTTCTCAGCTACTGTGGGTGCGGGGGACCCGATATGTACCCTCTCACCCCAGTAAAAACTGAGGCACACTATTATGTCAGTGTAGGGAAACCTATAGAGCTGTGGCCTAAATTGCATCTGTTTTGTGCACAGAGGTTTTCTGTTTATAGGGTTTCTAGTTTAGTCCCTTATCCAATCACTAAAACATCACTTAACATTTAAAATACAAATAAATAAATTACATTTAAAGGGTGGAGGTTCAAAATATGGATCAGGTAAATCTAACTCAAATGACAGTCACCACAGGCTCATTCAGTTCAGACCTCTCACACAGTAAGCCATTGCTAAAAAATGGGGAGGCGGAAGAGTTGGGGGGAGGGTGTACAATAGGGGGTCACAAAATCAACACACCTACTCAGTGCTTTCCAAAGATGCCATGTAGCAGAGGGCAGGATTGAACTCTGTATGAAGAAAAGTTGCCCTTGAGAAAAGAAATTGGAGGTAGTATTTCAGGGTCAAAAACCCAAACAGCCTATTAAAAGAAAAGAGAGATTGTGCTACGTTGCATAACTTCTTTGAAAAGCAGGGATAAGGATGAAGCCATGACCAAAAATCTGATGGACTCCAGTGATCCTCAGACAACTGATTATTGATGGCCCATAGTAGTCAGCACCTTAGAAACAGCCCCGAGCCTGCTCTAATATGGAGCGAGGACTCAACCAGGCCCGTGCCTTTCCTGGAGCTGGCAAGGTAGTATCTTAGTGAGCCCAGAGGTTTGAGGCCATAGTGTACCTGGTGAAAAGTTACCTGGATATACATTTCCACAATGCAAAAAGCCATCTTGGAAGTCCACCTTGCTTCCTTTAAAGCCCAATACAAGAGTCGTCTATTTACCCAAGCCCTTCATCAGCAGAAGTAACATTGGACAATGATTAGGGTACAAGACTGAGAATTAGAAGAACTGGTTTCATTTCCAGCTCCTACAAATACATAACAATGACCATATGGTTCAGACCAATAGTCCATCTACCTCAGTATCCTGTATTCTGGCAGTGGCCAACATCAGATGTTTTGGAGAGAATAAACAGAACAGGGTAATTATCAAGTGATCCATCCTATCGTTCACTTCCAGCTTCTGAGTGGGACGGAGGATCTGAGCGGATCACCCAGACCATAGGATTGCATCCTAGACCATTTTGGCTAATAGCCATTAATGGGCCTATCCTTCATCTAATTCTTTTTTGAACCCAGTTATTCTTTTGGCCTTCACAACATCCCCTGGCAATGAGTTCCACAGGTAGATTGTGCATAGTGTGAAGAAGTGATTCTTTGTTGTAAACCTGTTGCCTCTTAATTTCATGCAACCACCCCTGGTTCTTGTATTACATGAAGGGTAAATAACATTTTCTTATTCACTGTCTTCACACCATTCATGATTGTATAGCCCTCCATCTAATCCCCGTTCCTCCCTTTAGTTGTCTCTTTTCCAAGCTGAAAAGTCACAGTCTTTTTAATCTCTCCTCATATGGAAGCTGTTCCATACCCTTGCTCATTTTTGTTGTCCTTCTCTGTACCTTTTCAGATTCTAACATACCTTTTCTGAGATGAGGCAACTCAAATTGCACACAGTATTCAAGATGAATTGTATTTATTATCTTCAAAGCGTCTGACGAAGTGGGATTTTCTCCCACGAAAGCTCATGCGATTAATAAATCTGTTAGTCTTTAAAAGTGCCACAAGACTCTGTTGCTTTCCTAATGGCTCCTCACATTCTATTGATTGGATGTTTACAGAGAACTATCCACAATGTCTTCAATATCTCTTTCTTGAGAGGCAACAGTCACTCCAACTCAGCTTCCCCACATGGAAAATGGGGTTGGATTAATTTATCCATGTCTATGAAGCACTTTGAGATGTACAGATGAAGAGTGCTACCTAAATCCCACTATGATTACAATTCAAAAATATTCTCTCACTAATTGGCAATGTAAACTTCAAACCATTTTTCCATTTAATTTTTAAAATGCTAATCCAGAGCAAAAGCTCCAAATAAAAGTGAACAGAATTTTTATACCACCTTAGAAATCCTCCTCCTCCATTGTTGTTCGAAGCTCTGAATGCAAAGGGGAAAAAAAATCAGAAACTGAAACTAACTGATTATCTGAAATCTTTACCAAACCATAATAATAATAATAAATAATTAAAGGAGCATAATTTTCAAGAACTGGATCAAGAAATTTCCAAAGGGGTAGCCGTGTTAGTCTATTGTAGAAAGACAACAGAGTCTTGTGGCACTTTTAAAGACTAACAGATTTATTAATCGCATGAGCCTCATGCGATTAATAAATCTGTTAGTCTTTAAAAGTGCCACAAGACTCTGTTGTGGATCAAGAAAGAGATTCAAAGACATATCTACTTTGTACTCGTTGGTAAGAAACTAAAGGAAGATGGGCCAAAGAGAATCAACAGATACATTAACTTCTTCTTCGTATTGCAGTAGTACCTAGGAGTCCCAGTCATAAACCAGGACCCTATTATGATACAAACCCTAAACACTGATCTAACAAAACGTCTGTATACCTACCATATGTCAGTCCTTTATCAGTTGCATTCCTTTAAACATTTCTTTATTTTTAAACACTCACGTAAGAAAATAACTTGTTCTGTCAAACATGTTGTTTATCTTCCATTAAAACTAGTAAGTAAAAATACCAGCAAATGACTAACCATTGACATTTGTAATTCCAGTCTGGAATTAATTAAAAGAAAGAAAAAAATGTATTTTGAATACAGCACATAAATACATCTCCATTTGGAGAATCACATATCATCCAGAAATCCTTGAAGAGGCTATCTAGATATTTTCTAGCAGTCAGATGTTGAGCTGCAGAGTGCTCTGACTGCAGACTAAATTTGAGATCGGATGTCATATTCTAATCCCAGGTCAGTCATTGAACTGTTATGTGTCCATAAGTAAATCAACATCTATTGGAGATGCAGGTGTTCACCATTTCTAAAAAAATCAGACCCCATGGTCCAGATTTTCAAGTGTTCAGCAACCACAATCAGTACCAGATTTTTTAAAAAAGCTTAACTCCCACAGGCACCTCAATAAAGGCCTTTTAAAAAAAAAAAAAAAAAAGAGCTCAGCAGTCAGCAGCTGCCATAGTGACGCCTGGGCAGCATTTCACAAGAGATTACCACTGATCATTTGGTACTGGCTACTTTTTAGGGTGTCTACATGATGTTTGGAAAATCTAATTTTATATATCTCAAGATGGGCACCCAAAAACAGAGACATTCAAAAACAGTGAATGCCTTTGAAAGGTTGTGTCCCCAACTTCTCCATATGTTAACTGTCACATGTATACACTGAGGATAATCTAGCAAGATTGCTCACCTAACAAAAAAGGCAAATAATAGAAGTTGTGTTTACCCCACGCAGAAAATAATTTATTCAGCTAAGGAAAACAACCAAACTCAATGGCAGCTCAGGAAAGATGAGTAAACACCTAAATAAGAAAAATAAAGGGGTTTAAAAAGTGCTTCCCCTCCTAAAAGAGGTGGAAAAAAAATCTAAGGCCAATGCAGCAAATATAACAATCATGTTCAGTATTCCATGAGCATTACAGAACATCTTACATGACACACGCTGCATTAACTAATACACAATTTCACTAGCAGATTGAACATGAATGATAGATACACAATCATATCATAAGGGTGTACACTGGGGTGCAGTGTGTCACGTAAGGCCAGCCTGAATTTCAACTTTCTGATACTCTGAAGAGTGACTTTGTTAAAATAGTATTGCAGAGGTTCTGGATCAAGTGTCATTTTGGATGAGGCGTGTTCAGTTAACAGATAACAGGACGACCGACCGTTGTGATTATTTGTGGTTTTTCCAACTGTCAACCAGCCAACACAACATGAGGGTCAAGGAAAGTTCTTTCTATCTGGTAGATCATCTCTAGTGAGAAGAGTTCAGTTGCATCTGTGCAACCCCATTGGCTTCAACTTATACATTTGACAACACCAGACAGCCTCTATATGGCTTCAGTTGGGTTGCACAGGTGTAACTGACTGAAATGTAACAAATAAGTCTGTTTGGCTATGTCCACACTGGCAAGTTAGTTTGAATTAAGGAGGCTTAATTCGAACTAACTAAAGCCATGGCTACATTAGGCTTTAATTAGTTCAAATTAAGGGCTTCCTTAATTCGAACTAACAACTTCGAATAGGGCATTAGAAGTAAGGGTTAATTCGAACTAACTAGTTCGAATTAACCAATGTGGCCATGTTAATTCAAACTAATTTCTTAGTTCGACCTAACCGGCCCATTGAAATCAATGGGTATCGCTAATTCGAACTAAGCAAGTGCCATGAATGGCACTTGCTTAGTTCGAACTAACTTTTTCTAGTTCGAATTAAGCTAATTCAAACTAACTAAAATTAGTTCGAATTAGTTAGTTCAAACTAACTAATTCGAACTAATTTTAGTAAGTGTAGACATAGAATTTATGAGCAACAAAATGGAATAGAATCCAGCTCCCTTTCTCTTAGCTATGTTGGCTCTACAGAGTAAGAATTTATTTTTCTCGCCAAAGTCAACAGATATGGTTGAATATACAGGGATCTATAAAATGATGACATTTTTACATAGTCACTTTGTTGATTAGAACACTACTTCAGATGTTATTTACTGCATCGGGCGGGTGTGGATTAGAAAACTGCTAGCTCTTTCACTCCATAAGGTAGGTGGGAGGTTGGAAAGTAATTGGGGAAAAAATTAATGTAGTGTAAAAGACTAGCGAAAAGTAGGAGATATCTGGCCATATAATGGTGAGACTAACTGAGTGAGAAAACTCTGCCAAAAGAAAATAAAGATGGTTAAAAACAAACCACCATCACCACAAAGTGAGGGGGGGGGGTACACAAAATGTTCCACTACATTTTTTTCAGGGCTTTGTTGACTTTTTTCAACCAACTTCAGCAGAAGTGTATGATAGTGAGAGCAATTACAGACAGGCCTTCGTTTTTTACTGTTTTAAAATCATGACTGATTAATAGGAGTGAAACTTAACTGTAATACAATTCCTCATTTCATTTCTTCTCACTTCCCCTCTCACTTTCTGTGCTCTTCTTCAGTGCCTACAAACCAAGCACTTTGTAATAGTCTTTTCAATCTTTTCATTATATTTTCTTCCACTGCTCTTTATGGGTCATAGCGCTTTTTGTGACTAAGAAGCCTCCTTCTCTTCTTTAAAATCCTTCTTTAAAACTGCACTTCATGTGGGACACTTCACAACAGTGACCTCTGGGAGATTTCTGCCCTTTGCAAACCTGGACTAGTTCAAGATGTCTTCTTTTTGCATATTGTTTATGCCAGGGCTTGAAAGATCCCAGGTGCCAGGTTGCCATGGCGCCTAGCTGTGCCACAGTGTTTATAATCAGAATGTCTCCTGGCACCTAAAAAGAAGCTGCCAGCACCTTCAATGATGCTGCCACAGTGCCGCTGAAATTGGCAGCTGCAGCTTTTTTGCTCCACACCGTAGGCTTTTTTGCTCCACACCGATACCAAAACTGGTGGCGGCTTTTTTCGGGGACTGGGGGTGTTCCAGCTAGGCACGTTAGGTTTGGGGCTGGCTCCTAGCTAGGCAGCAATTTTTTCGAGCCTTTGTTTATGTTTAACTAGAACATAAACTCTTTCAGGCAGGGATCACAGATTCGTAGATTCCAAGGGCCAGAAGGGACCACTATAATCATCTAGTCTGGCCGCCTATATAACACAGGCACAGAACTTCCTCCAAATAATTCCAAGAGCATAGCTTTTAGAAAAACATCCAATATGGATTTAAAAATTGCCACTAATGCTGAATGCACCATTATCCTTGGTAAATTGCTCCAATGGTTAATTACTCTCATTGTTAAGAAGTTACACTTTATTTCCACTCTGAATTGTTTAGCTTCAGCTTCCAGCCATTAATTCACATTCTCTGCCAGACCGAAGAGCACATTATTAAATATTTGTTCCCTTTGTAGATACTTATCAACTGTTATCAAGTCACCTCTTAATCTTCTTTTTGTTAAACTCAATAGAGTGAGCTCCTTAACTTTATCACTATATAAAGTATGTCTTTTAATCTTCTATTCATTCCTGTTGCTCTTTTCTGAAGCAATCCAATTTATCAATATTCTTCCTGAACTGGGAGCACCAGAACAAGACACAGTATTTCTGTGGCACTGCACCAGTGCCAAACACAGAGGAAAATAACCTCTCTACTCCTATTCGAGATCCTCATGCTTATGTATTCCTTTGGGCCACTGTGTTGCACTGGGAGCTCATGTTCAGCTGATTATCCACCACCACCTCCAAACCTTTTCTGTCTCTCTTTATACAGCACCATAAATACTGTAAATGCTGAACAAAGAACAGCAGCAAAGGAGGTCAAGAGGAAAAGCATCCTGAAGGATAAGCCAGGAGCTTATAGATCCTGTTGAGTAGGCTGAGAAGATGTGTTTAGCTTTTCCTTATTTTTCAAAATCAATTCCTGTCTTAGTTCAGAAGCTACAAATGAAGTAGGTAAGTGCAGTGTTAAGGAAACAACTGAAGTAAAAGTTATACATAATTAAAGGAGCAGAGTTAACAGGACAATTTAAAGGGAGGAAATAATGTAATCAACTACTTCAGTGAGCAGGACATATGGCTGAGATGACAGAAGACAGTCGTCCTTCTGGTGTCCAACCTTGTTCCTGACTAAAGAGAAGATGGAGGGCTAATACTGAGCAAGACCCAAGGGGGTTCTTAGTACAAATTACCATCAGTGGCAAAATATGTCCTTGACAAAAAGAGACTGAGGCAAACTTCAAGAGCAGCCAAGGACATCCACGGTCTAGGCCAAGGCAAATTGTGAGAGCAGCCAAGGACATCCACGGTCTATAGTGATGGGAAATAGTAGTAAATTATGTAGTCTGACAATAAAACAGGTCATTCTGAAGTAGGAGCAGACTGAATAATTATTTTTTTAATTATAAATAACTTGTAGTTAAGGAATTGTCAAGCAGATTATTAAACAAAACATCAGTGTCCATCTCTAAAGGTGGAAGCCGGGCTGAGCAAATAGGCATTGGACTGGAGGTCAGATACCTGCATTCCAGTCCTACTATTACCTTTCCTGGCAACATGCCCACGGGCAAGTCACTTCATCCGTCTGTGACTCTGTCCCCTCCCCACCCTCTGTCTACCTTCTCTATTTAGACTCCCAGGGCAACATTTGTAATGGTAATTAGGTGCCTAAATCAATGGCAGTCAAGCAGCTAGGCATGTGTGATAAATCCACTAGGCACATCTGCCTAAATACGTTTCAAAATCTGGCCTCAAGATCTCCCAGGCAAAGATTTTCTCTCCCTGTGTTCATTATTATACAAGAACTAAAGAAAGAGAGGAGTGTCAACTCTGTTTTATTTTTTGAATGGTCGAATATGGCCATTTTAAAAAGTGATGGATATATGTGTTTCACTGAACACCAAAACCAGCAAAAAATCTTCAATTTCAAACTGTAACTTCAATAAGCCATCACAAGACAACTCAATTAACCAATGTGACACATCTGGCAGAAAAGTGGTGATCCCATCCTCAGCAAAGAGATTACAAATCCATCTCCTTCCAATATTAGGCCTTGTACACACGATCAGTTTATCGCGCATTAAAGCTCATTACCGCGCGATAGCAACAACGGCGTACACACGTGCAACAGGGCTCTTGCGCGTTAACTGCCTTGTTGTCACGCAATCCAACAATCACTCCGACGAGAGTGGTAACAGCTGTTGCGGATCATATGTTGCACGTTTGAGCTCGTGTGTACGCTTACCGCGCATTGAACGGAACCCGGAAGTGTCCCAGCATTCCCAAGTCGTCCTCTCTGGTCTTCCCCCCACCCGCTCTGTGGCCGTGATGAAACTGTCCCCGCCCTGCCCCGAACTTATTCCCAGGATTTTCAAATTTCTAGTCTGTTTCACTTCCTGCTCTCTTCCTCGTGGAGTGTGTTTGGGCTCCGATCATCATTAGCAATGGTGGCCCGCCGTGGAAGACGCGCACCCCTTTGGAGCACGGCAGAGGTGCTGGACCTGATCAGCATCTGGGGAGAGTCCGCTGTGCAGGCGCAGCTACGCGGCAGCAGGAGGAATTATGACACATTTGGCATAATTTCTCGGGCCATGTCAGAGAGAGGGCATGATAGAGACACAGTGCAGTGCAGATCAAAGGTGAAGGAGCTCAGAATAACCTATCACCGAGCGAAGGAGGGAAACCGCCGTTCCGGATCAGCACCTGCTACATGCAGGTACTACAAGGAAATAGAAGCCATCCTCAGTGGGGACCCCACAACCACTGCCAAAAGTCCCGTGGACACTTCAGCCCCCCCTCATCCAGTGATTGCCAGAGCCGAGCAGGATGAGGACGTTGTTGAGGAGGAGGAGGAGGAGGAGATGGAGGATGACACGGAGGAAAGTGCAACCGCGTGTAGCCAGGAGCTCTTCAGCAGCCCCGCTGAGACTTCCACCCAAGGCTTGAACTGCAGCGTGTTCTCTGAGGTGGCAGAGGGGGGGTTCAGGTAAGTTTCTCCTTCATTCAGCTCTGCTCCTGCTAAAATATCATTGTCTGGGGTGGGAGTGCTTGCGGGTCCCCGCTGTGCACGCTATTTACTCTGCATTCATTAGAAGGGCATCAATACAAGCAGTGATTGTAAAATAATCATCTGCATTTAGGTCACTAAAGGTTTCCTCGATGTACCTCCAGAGCCTAATACTCAGGTTAGATGGGAGAGCGTTTGTGTCTGCGCTCCCAAAGACGGACACTCTGCCTCTCCAGCTGCAAAGCACAGCCCTGGGAACCATGGCAGCACACAGTGCAGCAGCATACGGCCCTGGCCTGCTACCGGCGGCATGTAGGAGATGTATTCTAGATGGCAGGGGCACTCTGAGGAGAGCGATATTGGGTTCCATCTGTGTGCCCTCTTCCGATTATTAGCCCCCGGTAAGCCATCTATTAGAACGTACCTTGTCTGCTTCAGCGAAGCGTAGTGTGTTGACCGCCCTGTACCTTCCAGTGGAATGTGCTACTGGAAGGTTACATTGGTTATCTATGCTATGTGTTAACAATGTCTTTATTGTTATTTTTGTATTAGAATTGAGCTTCACAAGGCCGGTGTCTACCCCAGCTGACCAAATGAGAAACATTCGGCGGCGTGCTCGAAGAAACAGGGAGGATATGTTTAACGACCTGCTGAAAGCAACACAGGAATCCTCAAGGGAGAATAGAGCCTGGAGAGAGGAATCCCAGCAGAGGAGGCAGAAACACAGGGATGAACTGATAAGCGTCATGAAGGAGCAAACAGAACTGCTCAAGAGCATGATTGCTTTGCAGTCCCAGGCGATAAATGTCCGGGCTCCACTCCAGACAGTTCAGCCGTGTCTGCCTCCCACACACCGCAGTCCCTCAAAGCATTTCTTTGAAGGCCACCCTTCCCCCCGATACAAGACAACATCCAGCCCCCCCACCCCCAGCTACTTTTATGAGACCCAGAGCTACACCAACCTGTAACCCCACCCCCATTTTTTAGGTTTCAATAAAAACAGTAACAAATACTTTGAAGAATGCATTTATTTATACACATTATTGAAATGATCCTAAGGTGCACCTGATGCGTCATGGAACTTAACTAGGGGAGGGCATCATTGAAATGCTCCCTGAGTGCCTCCCTTATGCGAGCAGCTTCTCCTTGTGCCACCCTAATACTCCTAGTGGCTGGCTGCTCGTATGCTTCCTCGAGGCTCTGTGCCTCCGTAGCCCACATAGGGGAAAACTTTTCTCCCCTACTTTCACAAATGTTATGGAGGACACAACATGACGCAATCACGGCAGGGATCTGGTCCTCCGCCAAGTCCAGCCTCCCATACAAAAAGCGCCAGCGCCCTTTTAAACGGCCAAAGGCACACTCCACAGTCATTCTGCAGCGGCTCAATTGGTAATTGAACCGCTCCTTGCTGCGATCAAGGTTCCCGGTGTAGGGTTTCATGAGCCATGGCATCAGTGGGTATGCTGGGTCTCCGAGGATGACTATGGGCATCTCCACCTCCCCCACTGTTATTTTTTGATCAGGGAAAAAGGTACCCCCTTGCAGCTTCCGGTACAGACCAGTGTTCCTGAAAATGCAGGCATCATGCACCTTTCCCGACCACCCAGCATTGATGTCCGTGAAACGACCCTTGTGATCCACGAGTGCTTGCAGCACCATGGAGAAGTAGCCCTTCCTGTTTATGTACTCTGTCACGAGATGGTCTGGAGCCAAAATAGGGATGTGTGTGCCGTCTATGGCTCCCCCGCAGTTAGGGAATCCCATGGCAGCAAAGCCGTCCACAATCTCTCGAACATTGCCCAATGTCACTGTCCTCCGTAGCAGGATGCGATTGATGGCTTGGCACACTTGTGAGAGGGCTAATCCGACGGTGGTCCTCCCAACTCCAAACTGGTTTGCAATGGACCGATAGCAGTCGGGAGTCGCCATCTTCCATACAGCTATCGCAACACGCTTCTCCATGGTTAGGGCTGACCTCATGTTGGTGTCTTTTTGTCGCAGGGCAGGGGCCAACTCTGAGCACAGTTCCAGAAAGGTTGCTTTCCGCATTCGAAAGTTCTGTACCCACTGCTCGTCATCCCACAGCTGCATAACAATGTGATCCCACCACTCGGTGCTCGTCTCTCGCGACCAGAAACAGCGTTGCACCATGTGCAGATGATCGGTGAAGGAGCTGAGCAACGCGGTGCTGTTGCTCTGCAAGGCATCGATCAGCCCCTGCTCCTCGGTGTCCTCATCTGACTCGGAGCTCATTGCGTACTGAGCAACAAGCCGAGATGTATTCAGAATGTTGAAGGCGACAGTGGAGATCAGAGCAGGATCCATGCTGTCGCTGTTGCGATTGATTGCAAGTGGTGCGTTGCGTCACTGCAATGTTGAAAATAGGCGCGAGTTGCTATTGGAAACGACAAAGACGCTAGGGGAACACAAAGCACCATGGGAAACTGACACTTTACCCATGGCGCTTTGCATTCCTTTCCTTCATCCCATGATTCATAGTGCCAACTTAGGGGGAAATGGAACGATGGGATAGGTGCCCAGAAGTCATTGCGCTCAACCGC
>ML685867.1:1028186-1053094 GCA_007922175.1 Pelusios castaneus
CCCACGAAAGCTCATGCGATAAATAAATCTGTTAGTCTTTAAAAGTGCCACAGGACTCTGTTGTCTTTCTACAATAGACTAACACGGCTACCCCTTTGGAATTTAATTTTTTCTAGTTCGAATTAAGTTAATTCGAACTAACTAAAATGATTCGAATTAGTTAGTTCGAACTAACTAATTTGAACTAATTTTAGTAAGTGTAGACCTAGCCATAGACTCTAAGGTCAGAAGGGACCAATATGATCACAATGCAGGCCACAAAACGTCACCCACCCACTCCTGTAATGAACCTCTAACCTATGACTGAGTTATTAAAGTCCTCAGATCATGATTCAAAGACTTTAAAATACAGAGAATCAACCAGCAAGTGAGCCATGCCCAATGCTACAGAGGAAGGAAAAAAACCCCAATGTCCAAGCCAGTCTGCCCTGGGGGAAAATTCCTTCCTGACCCCAAATATGGCGATCAGTTAAACCCTGAGCATGTGGGCAAGTCACAACAGCCAGTCAAGAAAAAATTCTCTGTAATAACTCAGAACCCACCCCATCTAATGCCCCTTCCCAGGTCACTGGCGTATCTATCACCAGTAGTAAAAAATGGACAAATGCCAAACGAAGCCATCCCACCATATCATCCCCTCCATAAATTTATCCAGTCTGCAGCAGTGCATGGGATTCTTCTAACCTAAATACAGTACTCCGCACTTGTCCTTGTTGAATCTCATCAGATTTTTTTTTTTTGGCCCAATCTTCTATGTTGTCTAGGTCACACTGTATCTTATCCTTTCCCTCCCATGTACCTACCAGTCCAGCCAGCTAAGTGTCATCTGCAAACTTGCTGAGAGTGGTATCCACCCCATTTTCCAGACCATTAATGAAGACGTTGAACAAAACTGGCCCCAGCACTGACCCCGGGGGCACTACCCTTGTTACTGGCTGCCAAGTAGACATCAAGCCATTGAACCCAATGATCCTCTAGGCAGCTTTCTACCCATCTTATATTCCATTCATCCAACCCATATTTCTCGCTGATAAGAATATTGTGGGAGACTGTATCAAAAGCTTTACTAAAGTCAAAGTACATCACATCCACCACTTTCCCTATATCCACAGAGCCAGTCATCTCATCAGAGAAAACTATCGGTTGGTGAGACATGACTTGCCCTCAGTGAATCCATGTTCCTGATCAACTTTCTCTCTTCCAAGTGTCTCAAAATGGATTCTTTAAGGACCTGCTCCATGATTTCTCCAGAGATTGAAGTGATGCTGACCTTTCTGTAGTTCCCTGGATCCTCCTCCTTCCCTTTTTTGGAGATGGGTGCTACATTTGCCTTTTTCTTATAATCTGGAACCTCCCCCAACTGCCATGAGTTTTCAAACATAGCAGCCAATGTCTCTGTGATCACATCAGGTAACTTCCTCAGTACTCTCAGATGCATTGCATCCAGCCCCATGAGCTTGTGCACTATTCTTTCAGCACTGAGGGCTGCTCACCTCCTCCCCATTCTGTGCTGCCCAGAACTTTCATCTAGGAACTGATCTTTTTCTGTGAAGAGAGAGGCAAAAAAAAGCATCGAGTACTTCAGCTTTTCCCACATCATCTGCCACTAGGTTGCCTCCCCCATTTTGGAGGGGGATCAACACTTTACCTGACCTTCTTCTCGCTGCTAACATACATATAGAAACCTTTCTTATTATCCTTTACATCCCTTGCTAGCTGCTTTGGCCTTCCTGATCTCACTCCTCCATATACTCGAGCAGTATTTTTTACTCCTTGCTAGTCATCTTTCCAATTTTTCACTTTTTGTAAGCTTCTTTTTTGTGTTTAAGCTCACCAAAGACTTCTTTGTTGAGCCAAGCTATTGCCCGTCATATTTGTTCTTCTTTCTGCACATTGGGATGGTTTATCCCTGCACTTTCGATAAGGTTTCTTTAAAACACAACCATCTATCCTGGATTCCTTTCCCCCTCATATTAGCCTCCCAGAGGATCCTGCCCATAAGCTCCAAGGAAGTCAAAATCTGCTTTTCTGAAGTCCAGGGTCTGTATCTTGCCGTTCTCCTTTGTTCCTTTTGTCAAGATCTTCAACTCAGCTATCTCACAGACATTGCTGCCCAAGTTACCACTCACTTCTACTTCCCCTGTCAATTCTGAGCAGCAGGTCAAGAAAAGCTTGGCCTCTAGTCAAATAGGTCCATGCTAGGTCCAGTCACCTGACCTGTGAGTGGTGAGACTCCCTCTTGATCTCTCAGGGTATGTCTACACTGTGAACTGAGGGTGCAATTCCCAACTCAAGGAGACATACCCATGCTAGTCTGATTGACCTAGCCATCTAAAAATAGACTGCACCCATGGTAGCATCAGTGGTGGATAGGGGAAGCCACCCTGAGTATGGGTTCGATAGGTACGTGCTTCAGATGACTAGCACATCCCACTTCTCAAGCTAAAATAACTACAGTGTATTTTTAGCACGATCGCTCGATCAGACCTAGCATAAGTCTGGGCTGAGACAGCACGGAGAAAGCTTCTGACTGAATAAAGAGGGAACAAGAGCTGGACATTTGGGAAGGGTAAAGAGTAGAAAATTGGGACAGGCAGCCCAAAACTGGGACTGGAAGCTGGCATTGGGGGGGGGGGGTGGAGAGAAACTGGGAGTTGTGGGGGGAGGTGACGGGGACTGGGGAAACCTCAGAGATTTGGCAAGGCAGTTGACTTTAGGCCAGAAGGGGGAAGACAAATTAGATGAGGACCTAGGCGGAGAGAATTGGGAGTGGTTAAGCAAGAAGATTGGGACTGGAGTGGGCTCCAGAGAGGTGAAATTTACACTCCCCTCCAGATCTGGGAATGGAACCAAAGATTCTTTAGTCTCATCGTTCCTCTGCTTTCAGCAAACATCTGTATAACCCAGTGGCAAAGTGTCATAACAATATAAGAATGGCCATACTGGGTCAGACTAATGGAATGATCTATCTAGCCCAGTAGCCTGTCGTCCAACAGTGGCCAGTACCAGGTGCTTCAGAGGGAATGAACAGAACAGGTAAACATCACGTGATCTAACCCAGTGACCATTCCCAGCCTCTGGCAAACAGGAATCCCTGCCTATCCCGGCTAATAGCCACAGGATAGGTCCTATCCTCCATGAACTTACCTAGTTCTTTTTTTAACCCTTTATAGTCTTGGCCTTCACAACATTCTCTGGCAAAGAGGTCTACAGGCTGACTGTGCACTATGTAAAGAAATACTTTCTTTTGTTCATTTTAAACCTGCTGCCCATTAATTTAATTTGGGGACCCCCAGTTCTTGTGTTATGAGAAGGAGTAAATAACATTTCTTTATTTACGTCCTCCACGTCAGTCTTTATAGACCTCTATAATACCTCCCCTTAGTCATCTGTTTTCCAAGGTGAAAACTCCTTTCTAGTGCTGGTCCACAATAAAGGATGGTAACCTACTACTTCTATCAATGACTGAGTTAGCTCAAATGGTAAAGGTCCTTCTGGGGAAAGTCTAAAGGTTCCCACCTTGCTGATGATTCATGTGAATATAAATATGATGCCACCATAGACTTTCAGTTTATTCAATTTGCTTTTTCGAAAACCTAGAAAATTACTCAGAACCTATATTAAAAGAACATTATTAAGGTTACAGAGACAAGGTGGGTGAGGTACCATAATATCTTTTATTGGACCAACTTCCAATAAAAGTTGGAATGACGTTCCAAGGAAGTTGGTCCAATAAGAGATATTACCTCACCTACCTTGTCTCTCTAATATCCTGGGAACAACATGCAAACAAATTATTAAGGTTGCAAAGTCAAGCACTCAAAGGTTAGGCACTGCCAAAATATAAATGGACAAACACCACTGTCAACATATCCCAGAAGTATCATTATTGATAACTATGCAATACGGCTGCAATTTTTTAAACACAAAACCACATACGATCACAACTTAAAGATCCAATGGATAAAAAACCATACTGATTGTAAGAAGTTTTGAACTGCATAATTACCCAATATTCTTAGGGTTTTTACTGATTTACAAGCAAAAGTTATGTTTTAAAACAAGTGACTAATTATGTGTTTGCAAAAGCCTTTACAAAATTTCCAGTAAATACCAAAACCAGGAAGTTTTCAAACTAGTTATTAGGGGATTTTCTTTTTTGCTGATTTTTTTTTTTTTTTAAATCAACACAGATTCAACTGCAAGTCAACACATTACAAAGAAAAACAGACAAGGAGTCTAGCGGCACTTTTAAAGACTAACACATTTATTTATTGCATGAGCTTTCATGGGAGAAAATCCCACTTCCTCAGATGCTTGAAGATGGAAGAGGGATTTTCTGCCATGAAAACCCATGCGATAAATACATGTATTAGTCAAGTGCCCCAGGACTCGTTTGTTTTGCTGAACTGGACTGACACAGCTCCCCCTTTGGAACATTACAAAGGCCTGGGGCTGCTAAGCTGAGCCTCAATTTCAGCTTCAGCGTGAGCCATCACCCCCAAAGTGATCCGTTCAGGCTGAATGACTCGACGCACCCCAAATGTCAAATCACTGAGCCTGCCCAACAGGGGACCACAATGAAACCTGCACCAGGCAGTCACGGCTGGCATCCACCATCTCTTTGCTTTGGGGGGCGGTGTTTAAAGACCCATCAGTCACGAATCCTCTCCCAAGGGCTGTTCACAGGGATCACCCCCGGACCCAGAAACCTGATTTCTCCCCTCCACCCCCCGTTAGAAATGAAGCCGCCCGTGGGGCAGGGACGTGCCTGCCGGAGAGCAGCCGTCCAGCAGGGGAGGGCTGGAGGGATTCCCCCGTCCCGCTCGCGCAGTGGGAGACGCACACCCCAGCTGGGGGATTCCCGCACTCCCCGGCCGAGCCGGTACCTGGAGAGCGAGTCCACGCTGGGCTGGCGGGCGGCGGCCGGCCCGGGCCCGAGGCTCTCGCAGCTGGAGCTCTTCTCCATGGCGGGGCTCAGGCTCGGGGCCCGGGGCTGCGGCTGAGCGGGGGCCGGGCCGCTGCCATGTCCGCCCGGCGTGCAGTGCGAAGGGGCGGGGGAGGAACCAGCCCCCCCGGCCCCGCAACCTCCCGGCGGCCGCTAGAGGCTGGGGCCGCTCACATCCCGGCCCGGCGGGGGAGATGCCCAAGGGGGCAGATCCGCAGCAGAGATTGAGCCAGTGGAGACAGCCGCTAAAGGGCGGCCTGACACGGCCCCGGGCTCCCTCCCTGCCCGGCTACTTGCCAGCAGAGCTGGGGGTGGGTGGGACCAGCCCAGCGCTGGAGACAGATACACAGGTCCCAGTTTCTCTGAAGGAGGCAGATCAGAGGGTGCCAGAGCCCTCCCTGATGCCAGAGAGCTCCTGGCAAGAGATTATCATCTCCCATGGGGGAGATACAGAGCTGGGATCAAGTTCAAGGAGGGTGTTGCGAGGAGGCGTGCGGTTGGGAGGCAGGGCCAGCCCAACCATATAGGTGAACTAGGCAGTCGCCAGGCTTTCCGGGTGCCAAATTAGGTGGAAGTGAATTTTTTCGCTATTTAAAAATGATATTAATATGTTATCCCTTATAAATCAAAGTATCACACTCTGATGGGTCATAATTCGCCTAGGGCGCCAAAAACCCATGGGCCGGCCCTGGTGGGAGGAACAAGTTGGTGGGAGTGAAAATAAACAAACAAGGAGTCCTGTGGCACTTTTGAAGACTCACAGATTTATTTATTTCTTGGGAGAAATCCCACTTCAAGCGTCTGACAAAGTGGGATTTTTCTCCCGCAAAAGCTTATGCATTAAAATAATTTGTTAGCTTTTAAAAGTGATGCAGGACTCCTTGTTTGTTTTGCTGAAATAGACTAACATGGCTACCTCTCTGGTGCTTGGTGGAGGGAGAGAACCAGCCCTTCAGCACCGGGGGGGGAGCAAGAGACAAAGAGACACATTACTGGTGATGACTGTAGGAATTGAGGGGTGGGCCAGGTTATTGCACAAGGGGGACCTGGCACAAGTCTGAAGACAGTTCCCCTGCACAGCATAGCATGGAGGAGGGATCATGGATGATAGAAAAGAAGGATGGAGATGGCAGTAATGAGCAGAAGGAATTAGGCCCAGAAGGCCTGTAATTTTCTGCTGATTGGAGTTTGTGGAAGGCCACTTCAGAAGCATTTGTTACAGATTTAATCTGATATGTTATAGCCATCTGTGAGAGAGAGGCACCTGTGTAGTAGGAACTAGACAGCACAGCTGATGCCTTAAAAGGTTTTAACCCCAAGGGAAATATTCAGATTTCTAAAAATCCCTGCTGAGTAGCCAGTCACACTTCACTCTTGTCTGTCGTTTTTTGCTAACCACATTTGCTAACTGTTATAAGATCTTAGAGAGTAGGGCTGAAAACAACCTATCAGGTCACCTGGCAGAGGCTGTTAAGGGGTTCAGATCTACGTTCCCTGTAAGCTGTGCGGGTGGCCGTCGTACACTTGCGCGGGAGCCTGAAAGGTCCACGCACTCTCCTGGACCCTGGGCCCCATCGAGCTGGGCTGCTGGCAGCCATACTCCGCCACCAGCAGGACTGGCTCTACCAGAGGCAACCTAGGCAGTCGCATAGGGTGCCAGACTTTGAGGGGCGCCAGGGGCTGCCGGGCTGGGTAGGCTGTGCGGGCGCACAAGCGCACAGCCCCTGTCGCACTTGCACAGGGAACATTTCCGGCTGGCAGGGAGCTGCCCAGGCAGGGAGTTTTTAAAATTCCTGCCCTGATATGCTTAGCTCATGCTCAGGGCGGGATGCAGGAGCAGCAGCCTGTGGCTTGGCCACTCCGGCGGCCAGGTAAGGGGGCCCTGGGTTGTGGGGGTCAGGGACCGGCAGCCACCAGGGAAAGGGCGCGGTGGGAGGGGTGGGGAGAGCCGGGGGAGCCGGCGGCAGGGTGGGGGTTAGGAAAGGGGTGGGGTGGCGGGGGGGTCCTTCATATTAGGAACCACCATGAAAGATCAGGGCCCGATTGTGCTAGGTTTTGTACAGCCAAGCAATAAATAAGACATTCTCTGCTTCTGAATGTATAGAGTCAAGGGGATTTCAGATTCAGATAGACAAATAGGACAAGGGGTGGGGCTGAGTCATAAAAAACAGTAGTGTATCTTAGAAACTGCAGATATCTATTGCTTTGGGGAGAAACCTACAAACAATAGCTAAGCAGCTCCTAGGAGGGAAGTTGGAGCGGAGCAGGCAGATGAAGGAGAGTTGAGAGGAACTGAGAATGGAACAATAGTTCTCAAAATCAGGCATCTAAAGTCAAGACTTTAAGCTTCAAAGCAGTTTGTCTGATGGCTCTGATTGCCCTGGAGGGAGTAAAATGGATTACAGTTGGAGGCAAGAACTACAGAATGGGGGCAGGGCAATAAAATGGTGTGGGGGCACTAAGAATTACTGCTAAGTGTGTCACAGATATTCATGCAAAATGTTGCGGGCAGCCTGGGGAGGCGGAAGAGTGGAATGGAGTAAAAACATAATCAGATCTGTGTTGTGGTGGGTTAAAGATAAACAGTGAAAGCCCTGACCCCAATTGAAGTAAATCCTAGGGTTTAGTTTTAATTGCAAAGCCTCATACATGAAAATGCACTGAATTCACAGGTGTAGCCTTTCCTTAGAATGTACGCAAGCGCATATGCACCTATTTGTCCTGTTGATGCCAGTGGGAATTACACATAGATAATGGCAGGAATAATATAAAATAACTTTGTGTCTGTGACATGAATAGAGGTCGGTTTTCCCCTTAGACTTTTATGTTTGTTCTCCTGTAATTGCACCCTTTGTGCATTGCTCAGGGGTTATTGGGTTTTGTTTGTTATAGGTTTGGGCTATGCTGCAGAGCTAGGTCGAAGCAAAACAGTTTATCATGTGAATCTCATTATGTCAGCTTACACGCTACAGCTTTAGTCTCGCCGATGTTAGTGCCTTACCGACATAATAAATTTGCTTCTGTGAGCGTCACAGGGCTTATGTCGGTGTAGTTAGGGTGATGCAGTGTCTGTGAATGGACCCTGCAAGTACTTGCATTGGCTGTTGGCTGTCTTTCTTGTCAATTTGAAAGGTCCATGCTGGAGCTATGAAATTGACCAGAAAGCTGGAGTGGGTGGGGGCTCCTGGCAGAGAGCTGCATGGAAGCTGAAAGCACAGCCTCTCAGCCCCCTGCACTGTCCCTCTCTTAAGTCGGTGGAAGTGTTCCTGGTGAGGATGCACACCACCAACAGAAAAAGGGCAGTGTGACCATGAACCATTGCAGTAATTACTGTGGTGACTGTAAGTTGGCCTAACTTAAGTTTGTAGTGTAGATATGGTCATTGCCCTGACTGAGATCCCCTTTGTGGATGGTCCTCAGACTGTTATAACTGTGTCAAATCCTTGGGTTCCACTTGGTCCCAGGCCTGAGCAGTGTCCAGACACTATCCCTAGTTCTGGCCTCTCAGTGTACTCCCAGGTGTAGACTCTCTGGCACCTCCACTTTGGAGGGTGGGACCCTGCAGTCCAGCTGCCTTGGCCCCAGAAACAGTGCTGAAACCCCCTCCAAGGCTATGTCTACACTCAGAAAGTTAGGTCAACCTTCTTAAGTCAACTTTCTAAAGTCAACTTTAAGTCGACCTTATTAAGTCGACTTAGAGAGTCTACACTAGACTCTCTAAGTCGACTGGACAGGTGGAGGGAGAGCCAGCCGCAGGGCTGGCTCTCCCCAGATCAGAAAGCTGCTCGCGGCTTGTCCCAGCAAGAGCTAGCTCGCTGTCCTGGGACGAGCCACCTGCAACTTCTCGTCCCGGGGAGAGCCAGCCTTGCAGGGCTGGCTCTTGCTGGGACGAGCCGCCCGCGGCTTCCTGGGGAGAAGGGAGCCTCCTGGGCTCTCCAGCCAGGGTTCTAGTGGGGGATTCCCTCCAGCTGGAGCCCTGGCTGCAGAGCAATTCTCCCCAGGACCGCGGCTCCTCTTGCAGGGAAGCTGCAGATCTGGGGAGAAGGGAGCCACCATGGGGGCTCCCTTGTCCCCCTCACCCTAGGTCGACCAAGTCGACTTAGGGCATCTACACTAGCTAAGACGACTTAATAAAGTTAACTTAAACACTAATTCGAATTAAAACGAGGTATCATTAAGGAGCAGCTTAAGTCAAATTAAGGAAAGCCCAGTGTAGATGTGGAGTAAATTAAGTCGACTTAAGCCTGCTTAAGTCAACTTAATTTATAAGTGTAGATGCACCCGAAGAGTTTATGCACAGTTTCTCCCCTCTCCAGCTCCAACTTTTTGGCACTTATGTGTATAATATGACTCCTTGGGGATGATGTGACCATTAAAGTGAGGAACATCACTTTTGCAAAGGCTTAAAAACACAGCCACTTTACTGTTGGGGAGTAGAGTTAGATTTTGAGGAAGACATGTACGTTGGCAGAGACATGCCTGTGCTAGCTCTGATTAAGCTAGTGTTTCTCTTCTCCCCAGACCTTGATCCCCGCTGTTTTTCTCCTTTCCCCAGCCCCTGATCCCCTCCGTGTCCTTCCTCCCCAACCCCTGATCCCCACTGTATCTTTTTCCTTTCCCCAGCCCCTGATCCCCGCTGTGTCTCTTCTCTCCAGCCATATCATGATCTAAGTTTGTATGAACTTCAGGACATTAGATCACAATGCTATGGCACAATGAGCTGAAGAGAAGGGAATAGAAAGAGAAACGTAGCTATCTAGTACCTGTGTTCATCCCAATCTTCACTTCCGCACCCATTACAAACCAAATACTGCATTTTTTTGGTCCAGTTCATGCTGTCTCAGATAAACTCCTTTTCGAAGGCCAAATGAATGGTGAATGGGAAGTGAATGGAACCATGGCCACAGATTTTATTCTGCATTGTGGTATAGTTAGGGGACTTAGGAATGGAATTTTTATTTCCCCAAGCATAAGGGCTTCCTTGTCCATATATGTCCTAAGAAGTGGAGGGGAAACTTGCAGGTTTTAGGGCATATCTGAAAGCCTGGGGCATATGTACAGAGGGCTAGAAGTGTCCCACAAACCTTACATCTGCTATGGCAGCGTGACTCGCTCTGTTCTACCTATACCTGAGTCAAGGTATGGGACGAGTGCAATGGGAGTTAGTGTAACTTAAGACTGACAGGGTCTGCATTGTATTACACAGGGAAATTGCCTGTGTCCAGGTAAATGAGGCTACAGAAAGTGAGCCTTAACTACTTCCACCCCTCCCAGCAATTTCTCTCCCAGACTCTAGAGAAGACCAGCTGCATGAGTTCTTGCTTCTCCGGGCTCAAAGGAAGGGAAGTCCCTTATCCCAGCCCTGTGTCTCTTCTCCCCAGCCTGACTCCTGCGTCTCTCCCCTTCTCTCCAACCCATCCCCCACATTTTAAAATCTTAAGTTTATCCCCATTCATAGCACAAAAGACATTGATGACCACATGGCAAAATACAGGCAACAAAGAACGTGAGGTGTAGATGCCGGTAGAGGCTAGATAGGCAGCAAGTATCATAGTTTCACATTTATTTAGTAAATTAATAAAATTACAGGGTTTCAGTTTAGCATTTTTTATTAAAGATCGAACAAAAAGACAACATCTATGCGTTTCTTTGAATTAAGGTACTTAGGCGTGCTGAGGCTTCTGGCTCCAAAAACCGTTGCCCATGCGGCACCATGGCTCACAAATTGCCGCTCAGCAAGTACTAGAACTTGCTCAGCTGCATCATCAGCTTAGAGGGAACATTGGTTCAGAAGCGGGGGGAGGGGGGCAGGGTTATGGAGGAAGGGTTGCTCCCTTATGCTATGTTCTCCAGTGCTAATGTCTATTTGCATGTAAACATAAAGGGCTTTGTGTTTTCCTGATCTCCCCCCCTAACTACTTGATCCTAAAGTGAGGTAGTAATACAGATGTGATGACATGTTTATTTCCGTGTCACAAGACTGCAGATAACACTGGGCTATGACTGTTCTGAATGATCACACAGAAGTTAGTTGAGTGGGGGAGAGCTTGTTGAAACATAACGATCTCTACTAATAGCAAAGACCAGAGTGTACCTCAGAGCTCTGGGCAGGAGATCGCAAGGCACTTTATGCCTCTTCCTTAAGTGCAGTGGCAGCCCCCAAACTCCTCTGTCTAGTGTCCTTGGACATGCAAGCCGCTTCAGAAGGCCATGGAGTGCTGTACCAACCACTCCGCCCCTCATATTCCCTGGAACTCACCTTACAAAATTGACCCTGAGGTGATTATAAATGTGTGACATGCTGCATTCCCCCACACCCCTGTAATGTGATCTGTGTATCTTTCCTGTTCACCTTTGCAATGTAATTGTATGGTTTAATGCAAAGTATGTCATGCAAGGGCTTTTTGAAATCTCATGTCATGCCCTGCGTTATTGTTAGGGTATCATGTTTCCTGCAGCATCACATTTGTGTACAGATATAAAACATGTCCTCAAGTGTATTTCACCTGGCTCAAGGAGGGGGCAGTGAAATGGAGCAGTGCTTGCACAAACCCAGGGATGCATAACAAAGACCATGCTAACTAAATGCTTCAGCCAGAGAGGGAAAAGTCACCTGACTGAGAGAGGAGGGGAAAAAAGGAGAAAAGGACACACTTTGAACTGTTTGCGGCTTTTTTGCCAGAAGTTCTCCAACTTGAAGCAACTCATAAAGACTGGAACCTATCCACATGGTGAGAAGGATCTGGCTGCAAAACCATCAGTAGCCAAGCATGTGGATAAGCTAGAAATGGACTGCAGCAGTGAATTTTAGTTTAGTGAATGTGTGATTCCTTTTATTTGGTAGTGATAAACTCTGATTGATTGTGCATTGATTGTGCATTGATTTGCCTTATACTCAAGTAGAATCATGTTTTGATCAATAAACTTATGAATGTTTTATCTAAAGCAGTGTGGATTTTGAGGAGAGAGTGAAAGCGTGAATGCCTAACTCAGAGAAAAAGTAATGCATCTCAGTTTCTTTGTTAAACTGATGGACTGGAGTAAATGAGCTTGTAGAGATCAGGAAGGGTCTGGATCCCTGCAAGGTGGTAGTTCACAGTGTTTGCATCTGAGGGTAAGGGGTGCTGCTTGGAGGACCATCCCATGAGTGGCTAATGTGGATCTACTTCCATTTCCTGGGACTGGTTACACACAGGAGGCTAGTGTAAGCTGACCCGAGAGTGAGGATTCACCTAGCAAGGAAGGGTAAGTCGGGGCTCAGGAATAGACAATATATAGCAAAGTCTTGTCTACACTAAAAAGGTTTGTCAACTCAAGTTACGTTGGTGACCAAAATTACAGTGGGATGTTGAGATGCCCATAGTGATCCTGGGAGATCCAGTCTATCCATTAAAGCCATGGCTTATGAAGCCTTACACAGTCAACCTGTGTAATAACAAGGAGCACTTCAATAACAGGCAGAGCACGTGCTGAATGACCCTTGAATGTGCTTTGGGCACATTAAAGGCTCCCTGGAGATGCCATTGTGGCAGGCTGGACCTAAATGAGGACAATATTCCCATGGTTATCACGGCCTGCCGTGTGCTCCATAATTTATGTGACGCTAAAGGTGAAAAGTTTGCTCCTGGGTGGATCGCAGAGGCTGATCACCTTGCATTTGAATATGGACAGTCAGATGCTAGAGGCACAATGGGGGGCCATTGAGATCAGAGAGGCATGGAAGGCCCATTTTAAGAATAAAAACCAATAGGATGTTTTTGTGAACAGTACTGCGCCATGATATGACTGCTATCCAGCTTGAGCCGTGTATCAGTGACAGGGGAAAGTACCACATGCAACACAGAAACAAAAATTGCTTACTGTTCTCACAGCTTGTTTTTATTAAATGAAAACTGTAACACAAATAAAACACGGCTGAAGGGGAGAAAGAAGTGAGGGGCAGTGTGAACTGTTACAGCTGGATGTAAGTCCAGCTTTTGCTGATGTAGCTCTCTGAAGGGTTGGAGTGAAAGGGATAACAAGCTGGGCTGGGAGTTTGATGGGGGGGTGGAGTTTGGAGAGTACATAGAAAGCAGTTATGTAGTGACTGCAAGGAAGAGCGAATATGCATGAACTCGGTCTGCAGTCTCATGATTGTCTTTAGCAGCTTCATCTGCTCCTGCATGGCCTTGATCATCCGCTCATGAACCACTAGCATGTGGTCATGGTGTTCCTTCCTTTCCTGTCTATCGGTTTTCTGACTCTCAGATACAGATTGTCTCCATGTTGTTTTTTTTCTCTTTTTGCCATCTCAGAGGACTGGAGGATTTTTTTGGAACATCTCCTCTTTGCTTCTCCAAGGTCACTTCATTATCAGGTGAAGGTGCTCTGCCGGCGATGGTGGGGGAAGCGGTGTTTGCTGTGAAGATCGCACACAATAGAATAGAAGCACAAGCAATAATGAATAGAAGCATTATTGTGGGTCCCCTAACACTATAAATGCAGTACCGTTAAACACACCTCTTTCTCACTGTCCCCTGGGAAGAACTCATCTCTGTGACCAGCCTGGGAACAGTGAGTTTTGCCGAGGGGACCATCATGATGGGGTAGAGGTTCCAGTGGGTGGTTTCTTGGGGCATAAATGCAGGTAGATAGGGACAATATTTCAAACTGTGTCACTATGTTCCACTGCCAAGGGCCATAGAAACTGATATCTCATTCCTGAAACTAAGCAGGGTACATCTTCTTCATGTGAGTACGTCAAACCTGATCCGTATGCTGCTCACCCATGCATCACATTGGTCCCCACACAAGTAATGGCTGATTGGTGCGGGAAAGTGTTCTATAACGGGAAGAAACAAAGCCGCTATGCTGAGGAATCTCTGGCAGGCAGAGGATTGGTGAGTACCAGGAAAGTTTCCTAGAGATCTCACTGGAGGATACCTGTGAAATCTTGGCATGCATTCACATGGTTTTCAGCTCCTCTGCCTAGCTGTGCAAGGCAATGGGAAGCACATGGATACACAGATACTCTTGTGCATTTCTATCCCTTCAATTTCCTTTTTTTAGCATCAGCTCTGAAAAACATTTATCAGCACTCCCCGCCCCTGCATGGCAGAGTTGCAGGCAATGTTCCCTCTAAGGTTTGGCGGCTTGTGTGCAAAATTTTCAAGCCGTGTGCAAAACTTTTTCTGAATAAAATTTTTGTGTAAACTCACACGACAGAAATTATAGGCATTAATTGAAGTTAAAGTAATTGTAAATAGAATTAATTAATTGTGTTTAATTGAATTTGAATGAATTTTGAATTGAAATTTAATTTTTAGAAAGGTTTTTATTTAAAATTAATTTTTTAAAAGTTTTTTTTAAAAAAGGAAGGAAGGAAGGAAGGAAAAGAGAGAAGGAAGGAAGAGAGAGAGAAAAAGAAGGAAAGAAGAGGAAAGAAGGAAGAGAAAGAGGAAGGAAAGAAGAGAAAGAAAGAAAAAAGAAGGAAAGAAAAAGGAAGACGAAGGAAAAAAGAGAAAGGAAGAGAAAGAGAGGAAGAAAGAAAAAAGAAGGAAGAGAGAAAGAAAAAAGAAGGAAGAGAAAGGAAGGAAGGAAGCAAAGAAAGAGAGAAAGAAGAGGAAACAGGAAGAGAAAGAAGGAGGAAGGAAGGAAGAGAAAAGAAAGAAAGAAAAAAGAAGGAAGAGAAGAAAGAGGAAGGAAAGAAGAGAAAGAAAAAAAGGAAAGAAAAAGGAAGATGAAGGAAAAAAGAGAAAAAGAAAGAAAGAAAGAAAGAAGCCAAGGCCGCTGGCGGGGGAGGACCCTACCGCGGCCCTGGGAAGCCTCCAGTGGGGCGGAGCAGACCCCAGCCCCGGAGGCTGATCCCGGCCCCGTGCTGGGAGGCCGAGGCCGTGGATTAGCCCGGCCCCGAGCCGGGAAGTCGAGGTGGTCGGCGGGTGGGAGCCCGGGAGCCCGCCGCGGCCGCAGCTACCCCGCTGCCCCGGCCGTGTGGGGCAGGCAGGCAGGCCCGCGCTCCGGACCCTAGCCTGAGCCTGCCTGTCCCACCCTGGGGGCGGGGAGGGCCAGCCCAGAGGCCGGGCGCAGGCCGGGTGTGCCGCGGCAGAGCCACTGCCCTGGGGGTTGGAGGGAGCAGCGGGGGCTGCCGGGCTGCGCGGGGGTCCCTCACTGCTGCGCGGGGGGTGCGATGGCCGCTGTGCGGCCGCGCACCCGTTCAGCTTAGAGGGAACACTGGTTGCAGGTATGCAACTGGCTGGAACCCTCTGGGGTCACAAGGAGATCCTGACTCCCCACGTCACCAAATGGCCCTATCCCCAGCTCCGGTTCCTCAGCCAGATCCACCTCCTCAACAACAACTTCAGCATGGTCAAGTCCGGTGGCCGCTGTCCCTGAGCATGTGGAGGTATACACAGGTGTCTTGGGGATGGAGTTGGGATCATTGCTGAGGATAGCTTTCTGCTCCTTATAGAAGTGGCAGGTGTTTAGCTGTGCACCAGAGCAACTGTTTGTCTCCCTAGCCCTCTGATAGCCCTGCCGCAGCTCCTTGATTTTCACTTGGCACTGCAGCATGTCCTGTTCATAGCTCTTCTGCGCCATGGCACAAGAAATCTGGCTGTAGGCATCAAAGTTTGTTCAGCTGGAGCAGAGCTGGGACTGCATGGGCAATTCTCTCCAAATGCTGATGAGGTCCAGAAGCTCTGGTGTACTCTAAGCGAGAGAACATTTGTTTGTAGAATCACCTCGGTCAGCTGGGAAAAATGTGAGGTCTCCACACTGATCAAGCAGGAAAGTGGAATTACAAAAATTCCAAGGACTTTAAAGATGAAGTGGCGGATGGCTGCAGAGCAGTGGAGTTCAAACTGATGGCCAGAGTGGTCAGAATGGGCATTGTTGGGCCCTATCATGACATAACCTACTACCATGTCTACACTGACACTTTGTTGATTTAAGCTGTGTGAGAAAAGCTCTATGCTTCTCGTTGAAGTGGTTTTATTTTGTCAAAAAAACCCAAAACAAAACCCAAAGCAGTTTCGTTGGTGGGGTGGAAGGAGGAAGTGTATGACTGGAGTGTATACACCAGCACCATTTTGTCGAAAGAAGCTTACTTTGGTCAACAGAACAGTCTAGTGTAGACCAGGTCTAAGAGACATTCGCTGTCCCAAAAAGTTTACTTTTAAGTATATACCATGTCAAAAACTGTTTCAAGATTATCCCAAAACCAGATGTCATGAGTGTTCTGGAACATGGTGGAGCAGAATGATGCGACTAGTCAGGTCTGACTGATTCCCAGCAAAAAGAAGAAGCTAATGGAATGCTTGCTTGCACATGGACTGCAGGTCAGTTTGTAAGCCAGAGACAGTACTATAGTAGAAGATAACTATCAAGCATTAGATAGCGTCATGTGAGGAGGCGCTTGATATGCAGCTCCTTGGAGCACTTCAAGGTGTGGGAGAAAAGCCCTCAGAATATTTGCAAAGATTACAGAATTGCAACTTCGGGTTATCCTGGAGGTCAGCAAGGAAGGGAGTCTTCTATAGTCACACCCGTTGTTTAGCGGGAGACTGTGACGCAGAGAAAGAAGCCAAGGAACTGAGGAAGAGTCATTCCTTAGGCAGGTCTTCAACATGACCCACTAACCAAGTCTGTCTGCTGGCAGAATATAGAACACCCAATGTTATTAACATCAAAGTACAAATTGCACCAGAAAGCTTCAGGGGCAGGTGTACATAGGAGTTTGAGTCTGAAGTCATGCCATCTCCCAGTGCTCATTCAAATACGCCACAGCTTTGTAACAACTCTCCTTGTCTTCAGTGGCAAATGGAACACAGGACCAGCTACAACAAATGCACCAGTAGCTACGGGACACTCTCTAGCGGGAAAGAGAAAGTAAGAGTCTGTATAGTTCTTCTGCACCAGGCCAATGCATTACACGTGTTCTTCATGTCTCCTGATTTGCACATCTTGTGGCAGAAGCTGCTGGGTGCTGAGCACTATGACATTCTGGTTATTAGTGCCTTGACAGATTGTCTTCTGTGAAGGCTGAAAACAACAATCCCCACACACTCACAACTTCCTTCAAACAAACCCGTTCTCTTTTCAAACCAAGTAAAGGCCCCAGTTCTCAGGGAGGATTCCGTGCCAAGTTTGCAGTTTTCATTTCAGACATTTTTACTGTGGCCTTGTCATTTAAAAAAGTGTGTTTAGAATTTACTTTTTAAACAAGAAAAATATTTCCCATAACTCAAAAACAAACAGATTTCTAGCAGAATTTACAATTTTGTCATGCAGGAACCATGAACATTTTCAGGCTAAACATATCAATGTCTACGAGCAAGCAATAGCAGGGATTTATAAATAGGGAAGCATTTTTGCAAACTTATACACCATTCCCACTTAGAATGGAATCAGCCACCCACTATAATAGTCAGTTGTTGTATCTGGGCTTCTATACAGCGCCACTCACTGTAATATGTGTGTGACTAATCACCTGTTCTAATTGGTCTTCTCTCCTGTGAGCTAAATCACAAGATGTTTGTTTTCTCTAATGCCTCTAGTAGTAGGCTTTCCAGATAGTAAATCCTCCAGCAGGAAGTGCAATTTGTCTTCTCCCATTCCAGTGATAGCTATTTTCCCCATTCTATTCCTTTTTCCAATCACCCTTTCTCACTATAGGCTGCTATTGTGGAAATCTGTTTGAGTAGCCAAGCAAACATCCTTCAAAGTGAATGCTAATATTCCTTAGTAAATCAGCCACCAGGGGATGCACTAACAGCAGAAAACTTGCATCTCTACACGAGATTAAATTAAATATCATCCGGTTCTGGTGATGTACCACATTCCCAGCACTTCTCAAAACTGAATTCCCAAGGTAACCCCTCAGTCCATCTCAGTGATGTATAATTAGCACAGGGCAACATACAACAGTTTTTTCCCATCTTCCAAGACTTCCATGTGGAGCCTTTAATTATCTATGTTTTGATATTATCTTTACTGCCTTTGCAGACCATAGCTTGATAATAGTGCAATTGTTACAAAAGTCAAGTAGGAATTAAACAAAAAATACCACCTCCTTTGCTATGTGAAGGTACTAAAGCACCTTCCTTTCTTCCTAATTGGCCATTGATGTGGCATTGCTAAGTAGTTTATTGATGAAGTGCTCTATTTCCTTTTCACTTCCCTGGTTTGTTCTTGGTCTTATCCCCAGGGCCTGTGAAACCCTATAGAAATCCCCACTGGTGCTTAGTAAATGAGAACAAAGCTAATCACCTCCTGGATCTCTCCTGCTGTTGAAAGCAACTAACAATCTGTTCAGTGAGTCTTTTTGCCCAACAATACCTCTCTTTTTTTTTTTTAAAGTCAGCAAGAATTTCTCTCTGTGAAGTGAGTTGCCTCAGGGCTCTTACAAATGTGGGAGAATTAACTAAAGGCTCCAACGTAACCCAAACCAATTAAAGCCAATTCACAGAACAGTTTTATAACTGGTGTAAAATGAGCAGAGCTCAGTCTCTCAGCGTAGTTTTCCTTGCCAAATCTCTTCACATTATCTTACAAGTCACATACACTGTCCCTTTAATGAGGGGACGGCCTAACTGTGATTTTGTGACTAAAAGCATAGGAAATATAATAGAAAATTAAAACTATTCCCAATAAGCAACACGAGATCATGTGTTCATCTTTAAAATATTTCCAGCTGACAAAGTTACAATAAATTAAAGCCGGAGAGAGAGTCAGAGAAAGAAAGTTGCTTGAGAAATTCATGGGGGATACTACCCAGAAAGGAGGACTGTCAAATGTCCTAAAAACCCATTACTAATTGTGCTCCATAGGACATGTCTACACTACCACTTAGGCTGGCAAAATTGGTGCCACTCAGGAGCGTGAAAAAACCACACCCTTGAGCAACACAAGTTTCACCAGGACAAGTGGTAGTTCCAGAGGGGTAGCCGTGTTAGTCTAGTTCAGCCAAACAAATAAGGAGTCCTGTGGCACTTTTAAAGACTAACAGATTTATTTATCACATGAGCTTTCATGGGAGAAAATCCCACTTCATCAGACACTTTGAAGATGGGGCTAGTGTGTACTATGCTATGTTAACAGGACAGCTTCTCCTGCCAGCATAGCTACTGCCTCTCTTTGAAGTGGTTTTCTTATGTCGATGAGAGAGCTCTCTCCCATCAGCGCACAACGGCTACGTGAACAAACAGAAGCACAGCTGCACTGCTAGGGATGTGCCGCTGTCAGATGGCTAGTGCTCTGTAGACTTGGCCATAGTACCCTTTGTCTGTAATCCCTTTTTTCAGAGCTGAAAAACATTTTACCTGACTTTGAAAGGTGCTTAGTGACTCTGGCAGCCATTAGCTGAAAGATCAAAAGAAAGGGTTGTCTTGTGGTTTGGGAATTAGCCTAGGCTTTAATCGTTTTTAGTTCACTTCTTACTCTCAGACTGGCTATGTGAGTTTGAACAAGTCATATGGGGGCTGTTTCTCCTTTTGCTGGTGTAAAACTGATATAAGTGGGCGGAGAATCAAATTTGGGGCTCAATTTTCCATCTGTAAAATATGGATGTTTATCCTATCTATTTAGACGGCAAAATCTTCAGAGCAGGACCTCTCTCTTACTACGTATATGCAGCATATAAGGCAATGCGGCTATATCTACAATTGCTAAAGTTAGTTCGAATTAGTTCATTCAGACTAACTAATTCGAACTAATTTTAGTTAGTTCGAATTAACTTAATTCGAACTAGAAAAATTTAGTTCGAACTAAGCAAGTGCCATTCATGGCACTTGCTTAGTTCGAATTAGCGAATTGCATTGAGTTCAATGGGCCGGTTAGTTCGAACTGAGCAATTAGTTCCAACTAACATGGCCACATTGGTTAATTCGAACTAATTAGTTTGAATTAACCTTTAGTTCGAATAGCATATTCGAAGTTATTAGTTTGAATTAAGGAAGCCCTTAATTTGAATTAATGAACGCCTAGTGTAGCCATGGCTTTAGTTAGTTCGAATTAAGCTTCCTTAATTCGAACTAACTTGCCTGGTCCATGTCTGGAGCTCGTAGGCACTGATCTGCAATAAAAATAAACCATAACGGGACCCTCATCTCTTTTGGAAATGGCCAAAGAAAAGCTTCATTGGGTTTCTTCAGAATCTTAAAACTAGTTCTGTCTATTGTAGCTCCAAGGAGCCCCCATATTTTCCTGCTTTACTCATAAATTCTTGTGTCAGTGCCTGAATCTTTCTAGCCAACCCATTAAATAGTTCATGGCCCTGCCAGCTTCACACAGTGTGCTTGCGTCTGTAGCAGTTTGCATCAGTAGCTCTAATAAATCTGCAGCATGACTCAGTCCCATAATTGTTCTAAAACCACACAACCAGAGACACCCTGGTTTCTCTCTTTGATTCATTAAAATGGCCTCTCAGATTTATTACATTTTCTTGTCTCCTTGCTATCCAGTGTAAGGGCAGCAAGCAGCAGATAAAAAAGGATGGATTGTCACAGGCTGGTTTACCCAGGAGTGTATCGTCACTGAATGACACTGGAGGTGGTGTGTGTTATTTTTGTCAAGACACATCACTCATTGCAGCATATAGGGTCAAGTCAGGAGCAATGAGAGGCCAGGCAACTCATGAGGGGGAGCTGAGGAGGAACAAACTGCCGTGCATTTGATTTGGGATTATGGCTGCTGATGGTTTCAGGAACACCTGTTACAATTTGGTCATGGGGAATGTGCAACAGTTCTTGCTCATGCATGATGCTCTTATTGGGAAGGCTAAAATCAGTCAAAACCAGCATAGGTGCCTAGGGCTGCACTTCCACTGTTCTCACCTCATCCCCAAACTGCTAGCTAAGTGGTTAAAGTGAGGCAGATTGGTTACCTTAGAATCTAGAGTAGATCTTCCATAATGCAATATTGCCAGCCCCAAGTGTTCAAAACTCATGAGTTAGGCTCACCAAAAATCATGAGATTGGTTTTAAAATTGTGCTATTATGTAAAAATAATAGATTTGGTGGGTATTTTATTTGCCTTCTGCTTTTTGAGCACACAGGGTGCTGGGGCTAGAATGACTAAAAACTTACTTTTCCCTTAAGAATGAAGGCTGAAATCATTGCCTATCCGCTTGACTCCAGAACTGGGGGCTTTAAGGAAAATAATAATTATGATGAGACTCATGAGTCATGTGATGGACTCATGAAAGCTGGCAACCGCTCTACGTTCTTTTAGATCCTAACAGAATCCTGGGGGCACTTTTTCCTTGCATGCCCACTAGAGGCAGAATGTAATGGCCTTGGGGCCTCAGTGTCTATGATATTTTATTTGTTTAGCATTTGATTTATTTATTTTGCATGG
Source organism: Pelusios castaneus (assembly GCA_007922175.1). Classification (NCBI taxonomy): domain Eukaryota; kingdom Metazoa; phylum Chordata; order Testudines; family Pelomedusidae; genus Pelusios; species Pelusios castaneus. The sequence continues at coordinate 1,049,467 of ML685867.1, forward strand.
TGTGTGCAATTTGTGTTGCCGTCTTGTAAATTGCAGCATCCAGATGCAACACAAATTAATAAATAAATGCATACCTATACCAGCAGCAGCAGCTGTCTATTTAAGCACTCATGACAGGACCAGTCCTACAAAGGGCTATGCACGACTACTCTGAGTGTAACCCTACAGTAAGCAGCTTACACCACACTTCTGGTAAGTAAACTGTTCTGCTTGCTGCCAGCTGCCCTGGGTTGTGCCAGGCTCCTCGCCCTCTATGCACCTCAGACAGCTATTCACACAGAGCAGTAGAGGGATGTGCATTGGACAAGCTAATAGTGTGTCAAAAATCAGACCTGTGCCACATGCTACATACAACCGTTTGAGAGTCAGCGAGTTATTTCAGCCACACTCAGCAGCAGTAATTGCTCTTATGCAATGACTTTTCACAGCAATCTGCAGCCAGTGATGTCGTGCACTGTACTGTAACTGCAGTGTGTGTTTGTAATGGGAAGGTGACACCACTCCACAGCCCTTTTCTAATCCAGGTTCAGTGCTCTAGGAGACAGACGACTAACCCTGTGACGGAAGGGTCTCATTAGTTGGGAGGAAGGTGTTCTAATTCCCTATTTTAACCTGCTGCACATGTGCTGTGCATTCCAGAGTCCTCTGCAGATTTAGCAGCCCCTGAGCTGTGCAACTGGTACTAGAGTCTGTATCTCCTTCTCAGGCCTAGGGGGCAGGACCACCATAATACGCTACTAATAGATGTAATTTCAACCCACTAGATTAGAAGATCAACTTTCACCATTGCTTTGAATAAAATAATATAGCACCTTGCCTCCTGAAGGATTAAATACTTCACACCAGCTCTTGGCAGGGATGTTGCTGCCCCGAGGAAAGGTTTGGGCCTGGGCCCCACCCCCTGTGCCCAATCTGACTCTGGGCCCAATCCGGCTGTGGGGCTGGATCAGGCTCTCACTGCCGCTGGCCCTGGGTCCCTGGCTGGAGGCCAGATTGGACTTTTTCTGGGGGCCGGTGGCCTGGCTCCCAGTCGGATCCCAGGGCTGGATTCTGCTGCCACCTGCCGGCGGCCAGGACCTGTGTCCTTGGCCAGGGTCCTGGGGCTATATTCTGCTGCTGGCAAGTGCTGGTCGGGCTCCAGGTCCCTGCCCAGAGTCAGGGCTGGATTAGGCCACAACTGCCAGCAGCACCCCTGTTCCTGGCTGAGGTTGGGGCCAGCACCAGATTGTGCCACCGCTGGCCCCTGGTCCCTGGCCCTGGTCAGGGCTGGATCAGGCAGTGACCAGGCCCCAAGTTCTCAGCCATGGCCATGGCCAGATCTGGCAGCTGCTGGGGGCCAGGACCTGAGTCCCCGCCAGATTTGGGGAACTGGCACTAGGACTCAGGGCACGTGCCCTGTGAGCCCAGCGCCAGCAACGCCACCGGCTCTCGGGCCTTCCCAAGACTTGGAACGCAGCACTCCAGGAGCACGTGGCTATCTTAGACACGATAGTCCCTAGCCATACAGCTTGATCTAGCAAATCACGCTGTTGGAAGGAGTATTCACTAGGTAGGCTAGTAAGCTCTAGTCCATAGTCATTGCATCCCATTTTAAAATGAGTGCATTGTTTCACCGTTATGTATCCATGTAGCGAGGGGGCATGGCCTCCCTTGGAGGAGGACAGAGAGGAATGGCTTGAGCCCTGGTGGGCGGAGCCAAAACAATCTCATCTGCCTTGCTGAAAGTTGAGGGATGGGACAAGAAGTATAAAAGGTGAGCCAGCTCGCTCAGTTTGGAGGGATGTGTTGGGATGGGGATGTTTCATTTCTCTACCACTGCTGCTGCCCTAGCTGGATTACTGCTCTGCTGGGGAGCTACCAACTTCCTCTGACCATGAGGACTTGTGGATGCTACCCATGGCCATCTACCCTGAGGAGGCTGAAGGAGCCACTGAGGCACAGGTACGGCAGGGAAAGTGGGTAGGAAGTAGCCCACAGAAGCTGGATGACTGTCTGGTTGTGTGGTGTCCTGCAGCTATGCCAATGAGTTGAAGCTGGAGTCCTGCTGACCCAATGACAGAGTACTCTGCCACTGATAGGGACCTGGGCTGGGATGCAGTGGAGTTGGGTGGGCCTCTGTCCCCCTTCCTCTTTACCACACCATCCCTGGGGTGGTCACCTCCTGGCCTGTGAAGGCTGTGAGATGCATAGACTTCGTATTTGCTTGCCCTGGCCTACCTGAGGGCTTGGGCTACAGAATGATTGCTTGCCCTGCCTAGAGCTAGAGGTAGTGTGAACACCTATAATCTGCAGAAGGGACCAGGATCTGTGCCCCCAAATGCCCATTCCCCATTTTATCTATACCCCCGGGTGTGCAGTTGTGAGGGGGTGTGGCCTCCCCTCCCACATTCTGTGCCCTTACATTGAACAGCCCTCTTAAGATCAATTATTCAGTATAGTTATGAGTAATGGAACTGGGGCCTCGTATTTCTTTGGCTATTTCTACACTTGCAAGTTTCTTCGAATTAAGGAAGCTTAATTCGAACTAACTAAAGCCATGGCTACACTAGGCTTTCATTAGTTTGAATTAAGTTAATGTGGCCATATTAGTTCGAACTAACCGCTTAGTTCGAACTAACTGGCACATTGAGCTTAATGCAACTGACTAATTGGAACTAAGCAAGTGCCATGCATGGCACTTGCTTAGTTCGAACTAAAATTGCAGCAGGGCCATGCTAGTTCGAATTAAGTTAATTCAAACTAACTAAAATTAGTTTGAATTAGTTAGTTTGAATTAACTAATTCGAACTAACTTTGGTAAGTGTAGACATAGCCAAATTTGAGTCTTATAGTCTAGAACTAAATGCTGCATTTGAAAGAAAATAAACAGCCACTATTTATGTAAGAATCCTTCAAAATGTGTCTATTGATCACAAACTCTTTGGGACAGGAATTGTCTTGTTTTTAATGTGTGTGTTCAGTGCTTGGCACAGTGGGGCTTTAATCCCTAAATAGGGTATCTAAGTGTGACTGCAATAGAAATAATTAGCTATACATTCTGTTTCACTTGCATACAAATCCCTCTGAGGGAAATGACATTGCTGCACACTCACATAAACCAAATCCATGTGATGATGTTAATAGAAAGTGTCCTTAAAATTGGAGAGCTGTAGTTAGTACACAAAAACAAATATTGTATTCATTATAGGTTCTTAAACCTCATCAACATTGTATCTGAGCACCTTCCGGTAGTGCATTAAGCAATTACTCATCTGTCATGCATGTTCCTTCTCTTATCCACTCCCCAGGGGAAGGGTGGATGAAGGAATGGATACATTTTGTTCCATTGTTTATCAGAATCACTTCAGATTCACTGTGCCGGTACTTGCAAAGCTGCCTGACTTGTTTAAAAATCAGTAAGGTGTGCCGATATAGACAGTTATTAACGGGGTACGGCCATGCAGACTTAAGAGCAGGTGCAAACACTCTAGATCCTAGTAGGACTGATCTGTTTAATGGTGTTTGGGCAATTTAACTTCTTTCTTTCATATGGTATAATGTAGCCACACGATACTGCAAAGAATAGCTCAATTCTCTTGTTATCTAACATGGCTTTTTACTTCTAGGCAGATGTAACTGAAAAGCACAT
>ML685867.1:1066278-1087756 GCA_007922175.1 Pelusios castaneus
AAACACTGGGGAACAGCACATAGAGGAGGGGGAGGTCAAATCACTAGATGTAATGCGAGAAAAATCCATAGTCCCTGTTTAACCCCAAGCCAATTTAAACAGGGACTATGGATTTTTTATGGATTAAACAGGGACTATGGATTTTTCTCGCATTACAACTAGTGATTTGACCTCCCCCTCCTCTATGTGCTGTTCCCCAGTGTTTTGAATCCTAACATCTATTTTGATTTGCTGTTACTGCCTGACCTGATGCTATGTCATACACTCCCCTGCATTTAATTTCCTCCCACTCTGTAACTTTCCTATCTTCAAAGCGTCTGACGAAGTGGGATCTTCTCCCACGAAAGCTCATGCGATAAATAAATCTGTTAGTCTTTAAAAGTGCCACAGGACTCTGTTGTCTTTCTACAATAGACTAACACGGCTACCCCTTTGGAATTTGCCTATTAGAAAAAGTTACTGACAAAGTAGGGACGAAACTATTGTGGCATCTTTTGGAGACTGCTGTGCTCCTTGTTATTTTCAAGAAGAAGGTGTTGAACTGACTTTTTGTCCATGGTAGGGTTTGTTCATTACAGTTTTGAACTGCCAGTCCATGTGCTCAGACAATATGCTGGAAAATTTTGTATATGTCCAAAAAGGAATGTTTGACGTAGCTGTAGCTCATGTATGCATTTTGCAAGGGTCATTAAAAATGGTTCAATCTTTCCTGATGCTGTATTGAAATAGGAAAATGTTTATTTTAATATCCTCTTGCTTTGAGGTTGTATTGAACAGAGAAGGTAATTGTACATTTCTTCACTAATCTTTTAAATTTCCACAAAAGCACATTGCACTCACACACTTTTAAGCTTGGTTCTTTAGAAGCTGTATGTCATCCTCTAACTCCTTTTAAGTTTGCAGCTTCACTAGATCTGAACAGAAGCCTGTAAAACTTCTTTCCATGAAGACTATCTTTCTGGGAGGTGGTGGAGTGGGATGCTTTTCCATAATAAAGCAGTCATCTGGATTGAATTGCAGATATCTAATCCTTGCACAAACTACTCATTTGGTTTTGTGAAATGAACAAAGACATCAATTTAGATATGGTCAGGACTGGATTTAGGTATCCCTCAGACCTCCTGATTGTTCCAATGATTAGCCAATGTGCCTCGGTAACTTTAACACAAAGAGCAAGCATAGAATAAAAAAATACTCTTTTGTGAAGGGTCTGAATGGTAGCTGTTCTTATGTTCATTTTATATGTCTATAAAGAAGAGGACTAAGACAGTAGCAGAACACTGTAAACAGAATTATTTCATGACTTCAGCAGTTTTTTTGTGCTTTTGAAAGTAGAAAGATTGAATTCAAAATATAACATTAATGAATGAAGGAAATATTTTAAGAATTCCTTATTAAAAATGGGTTTATAAATTACAAAACCATCTTGCACCAATCTGAATCTATTTGCTCAGTCCTTTGTTCAAAGTTCTTACTTTGAAATACCTTTTTTTTTTTGGCTAAACAATGGTTGTAAACACCAGAGAGAATATATCTAGGGCCAATTTCTGGCCTTTGGGGTGTTTTGGCTAATAGTTGCAAGAGCAGCATAAACTATTAGCCATATTCCCCTTTCTTTTCTCAAGATCTGCACTAGAATGTCTTACAGGATAAATCTGTTAGTCTTTAAAAGTGCCACAGGACTCTGTTGTCTTTCTACAATAGACTAACACGGCTACCCCTTTGGAATTTGATTACAGGAAGGGTGAATATTTTGCTGCATCATGTGGGTCAAATGCTGAGGTATAACTCAGGGCCCCTTTGAACTGCATGGATGTAGAAGCCGAACTTTATACTCTTAAAAAAAAGTTGTCTTTGGTGATAAAAGACTCTAATAACATGCCAAAAGGAGGCAGAACCTGCTGAATGCTTGGGAAACAATGTAAAGTAGCAATTCTGGTGCTCATCTTCCATCCAAATGGAGGGCTATGTGGTGTCTTGCTGTTGTTGGGGATGGGTAAGTTTCACTTCTTTATTGCATATTCTCAGTCATCACTAAACATTAAACTAGGTGAACAGCAGTGTGAGATCTTTGAAGTGTTTTACAAAAGAAGACAGTATCATTATCTTCATTTTACACATGGCGAAACTGAGGCTCAGGTGGGTATGTTTCTGAAAAAGCCCTACGGCCCTGCTGAGGTCTTAAAAAAGGGGTTTCACAAAAGGAAATTTCTGGCTTTCAATCCTAGTTTGCATATCTCATGGGGTAAACATACTTTACTGAGTCATTTACTAATGAGCATATACTTGTGCTTCAGCCCTAAGGCAACCACATAACCTTCTCCAGGCTATTACTCCTATTTTGACAATGCGACTGTGCAGCATTTGAAAGTGGGGCTTTGTAGCCCTTTGCAAGGCTCAAAAAATTCCCACAAAAAGGATTTAAACTCCCAATATTTTGATCCATTGTTATTTCTACACTGGCAGAATATAGTATAGAAAAACAGACTATTCTGGGTCTTGAAAAGTCAGTTTCTCACCTGTAACAGGTGTTCTTCGAGAGGTGTGGTTCGTGCTGATTCCAAATCAGATGTGCGCGTGTCGCATTCATGATCGTCGGGAGGCTTTTCCCCAGCAATCCGCCAGGTCGGTTCAGACCCTCCTGGAGTGGCGCCCCTACGGCGCTGTGTATATATAGTCCTGCAGACCCGGCAACCCCCCAGTTCCTTCTTGCATACTACTCCAACACAAAAGGGTCTGGTGGGTAGGTTTTGGAATGGGCATGAGCAACACCTCTCGAAGAACACCTGTTACAGATGAGAAACTGTCTTTTCTTCTTCAAGTGTTTGCTCATGCCGATTCCAAATCAGGTGATTCCCAAAGAAGGTCTTGGAGGGAGCGGTCAGAGTTGCTCACAACACTGACTGGAGTACCGCTCTCCCAAAAGCTGCATCATTCCTGGCCTGATGGGTGATTGCTTAGTGAGAGGTAAAGGTATGGGAGAGGACCAAATGGCTGCTCTGCAAATCTCTAGAGTGGGGATGTGTGCCAGGAAGGCGGCTGATGAAGCCTGGTCCCTTGTGGAGTGAGCCCGTAGTATGGAGGTTGACTTATTGGCTATGTCATAGCATGCTCAGATGAAGGAGGAGGTCCAGGAGGATATCCTCTGTGAGGAGACTGGCATCCCTCTCATCCTTTCTGCTATCGCTACAAACAGCTGAGTAGTCTTGTGGAAAGGTATCATCCTTTCCAGGTAAAAAGCCAACACCCTTCTCACGTCTAGGGAGTGGAGGGCTCCCGCTCTGTCATTCACGTGAGGCTTTGGGAAGAAAATTGGGAGGAATATCTCCTGGTTGCAGTGGAACTCAGACACAACTTTAGGGAGGAAGGACGGGTGCAGACATAGCTGGACCTTATCCTTATGGAACGTAGTGTACAAGGGCTCAGATGTCAAGGCTTTCAGCTCAGACACTCTGTGTGCCGAAGTTATGGTGACAAGTTCAACAGTGAGCATGAAACCATGGGCTCAAATGGGGGCCCCATGAATTTTGTGAGTATTAGGTTGAGATCCCAGACTGGAACGGGCTGGTGGATAGATGGGTAGATCTTTTCCAGACCCTTCAGGAACCTTGAAACTAGGGGGTTGGAGAAGACTGATCTACCTCCGTCCCCAGGGTGGAATGCTGAAATGGCTGCTAAGTGCATCTTCACTGACGAAAGGGCTAGGCCGAATTGCTTTAGGTGAAGGAGGTAGTCTAGAATAAGGGTAAAGGGGACTGATTAGCAGTGACCCCTTTCTCAGCAACCAAGGCTGAGAACAGTGTCCATTTAGCCATGTAGGCTGCCCTGAGAGAGGGCTTCCTGCTTTCCATTAGTACTTTCTGATCCTCTGTGGAGCATGTGACGCTGCCTGGATTTAGGGAACTATTTATGATATTATTTTGTATTAATATCTCATAAATGCTATAATCCATAGGAACTTTGTCATGTTTGGTATCAATAGGAAGGTGGTAATTTGCTGGTAATGATTAGATGGTTTATGTATAGGAATCGCATCTGTATTAGAAGTTAGGAATGTATTTGCTATATCTATATTTCAACCTGTATGATTCTGGGAAACTCTCCAGACAGGATATCTACAGCCATTGTTTCCTTAATGGCCCATTAAGGAAGCTCCCCAGTACAATGGGCCCAGGGAGAAACCTGTTGAGCCACTAGGACTCGAACATGTGATTCAACTCCATTTTGATTGGAAAGAACTCCACACAGCATGGAGAAGGCCAGAGGTGATAAAAGGCAGCAGACCCGACTCCATCTTGTCTCAAGTTCCCAGTCTGCAGCCAATACCCATCTCTGGAACTATTCCTCTGAGACTGGACAAAGGATTGAGGCCCGCCCGGGTGCTGGGTGTTTACCAGAGGAACAAGCCTGCAAACTCCAGAGGAACAAGCCTGCAAATTGCTTTACATGAACTTTAAATCATTTATATGTATGTGATTCGCTTTGACCCTTTAACATCTCATATTTTGCTTCTTTTCATTTTATATTAAACCTTTAGTTGTAGTTGCTAAAGGATTGGCTACCAGTGTGGTATTTTGGGTAAGATCCAAACCTATATTGTTCTGTGTGATGTGGCTGGCCCTTTGGGATCAGGAGAACCTATTTCTCTGAGGGATCGTGCGGCTAGGTGGGAGATAGAGGAGCTGGAGTGCAATAAAGGAAGCTGTTTCTATTTTGGGCAGATTTCTTGGTACCTGGTGTGGGGAACCAGAAGCCTGTTTGTGACTGATAGGGAAATTGGTTTGTGTACTGCCCATCAGTGTTTGGGGAGTTTGGCTCCTGGTTTTGCAGCTTGCCCTGATTTTTGCACATCCAGGAGGTTATCCTAGGAGGCCCTGGTCACAGAACATGCCTGCTCCTTAGCACTCAGCAAGCCATGTTCCATGCTATGAGGTGCAGGGACTGTAAGTTGGGGTGAAGGAGCTACCCATGGTTCTCAGAGCTTAGGTCTGGCCATAGGGGCAGGGTGATTGGGGGGTTGGATGACAACTGAAGCAGTGTTGTGAACCAGTGTTGCCTCAGCCAATCTGGGGCTATTAGAATGACAGAGGCTTTGTATCTTCTGATTTTTAGGAGGAATCTGTGCACCATCAGAAATGGCGGGAATGCAAAAAGGAGACCGGATCCCCAGTTGAGGAGAAAGGTGTCTGTCAGGGATCCCGGACTCTGGCCCTGGAATGAACAGAAACAGTGACATTTCCTGTTCTGTTTGGTGGCAAAGAGGATTTTGAGCAGTGCCGTGATGGAGAGTGGTACCGGGATCTTGACCGGTTCCTAGAGTAAGACTGGCGCCTGGAGCGGGACCGACGTCTGTACGGGAGCTGGTGCCAAGGGAGTAACGATGCGTAGATGAGGAATGGCACCAACAGGGGGAGCAGTACCGTGGTGAAGAGCGGTACCAAGCTCCTGTATGCCATCTAGACGTGGATCGGGATCAGCACAGAGAGCAATGTCCTGAGGGAGATTTATGCCTGGAGGGGGATTGTTGCTTTGAGGGTGAGCACTGCCTTGACTGGGACCAGTGCTGAGATGGAGAGCTCTGAAGCATTTCCAGTCTTATCATAGGAGGCTTGCCTCTTGACTGGACATCGGGCTTCAGCACCGAGTAGCACTTCTCCTGTGTCTTGGTCCCTGAGGTGGGGGATTGCTGAGCCATCCTGGCTAACAGGTCCCACCCTGCCTCCAAAGGGTCCTGAGTGGATAGCATGTCCAGCTCCTCCACTCTGACCTGATGTGCCGGGGACTCATGTCTTACGGGGGTCCCTTGGGCACCAGGAACACCCATTGACGAGGGGCCTGGGGTCAGGTTCTCCTGCTGCTGTTGCAGGTTAGAGTCTTTAGTGGGGAGCTTTTTCCCTGTGGAGCTTCCCCCCTTGGCACCAGCAAGTAGGATCAGTGCCTTGCGGCCTTCTCTGGGGGAGGCTTGCAGCGCCTTGCCTCCTTTGGTGCTGAGGACTTCTTTGGTGCCGTGTCTTTCACTGATCTGGAGTGCTATGTATCGAAGCTCCCAGTGCTGGGTCCTGGGCTTGTGGTCCTAGGGCGGCCTCCATCAGGATCTGTTTTAAACGGTTGCCTCTCTCCTTTCTGCTACGCAGTCAAAAGCTTTTACAAATCTTACACGGATCAGTTTGGTTCAATTCCCCCAAACACTTTAAGGCAGGAATTGTGAGGGCCCCCTTTTGGCATGCTTTTGGTGCGGGATCCACAAGGCTTGAATCCCTGGGTCCGAGGCATGCCCGGGGGCCCCAGGGACAGGGTTTTAAGGACCCTTTACTTAACTACTACTTAACAGTAGTACTTAACAGTACTTAACTCTAATGAAAAACAACTATTTACAACTGAATGCTGGAAGTGCCGAGGGGAAGAGGAAAAAACGCCTTGCTTCTGGCAAAGAATTAGAGCTCTGAGGACCTTCCTGGGCAATAAGAAGGAACTGGGGTGTTGCCGGGTCTGCTGGACTATATATACACAATGCCTCAGGGGCACCACTCCAGGGAGCTCCTGCACCGACCCAGTGGATTGCTATGGAAAAATCTCTCGACAATCACACACGGGGCATGCGCACACTTGATTTGGAATCGACATGAGCAAGCACTCAAAGAAGAAAAAAGGGGGTTGAATTTAAGAATTAAATTTGACTTTTCAACACAGTAAATTCCATTTATGTAATCTAGATCACTGAAGCACATTTTTATTATAAAAGTCCAAATTCTACTCTAATGTGTAATCTACTGGAAACTACATTGACTCCAGTGTTTTATATTAGTGTAAATAAAGGCAGAATTTGGATCCAAGTGAATGCCATGTACAAAATTCTAATTTTTCTGTGCTAGAGCAGTCAGTAGGGCTGCACAAGTGTAAATCAGAGTAGAGATTAACCCTGTAGCTTTGCCCAATCGTTTGGTAATACACATCTAATTTTGCTCTCAGCTTCATGAGTTCAACAGGCTTTACTACATGGTCAACCTACACGGTCATATCTACATAAAGCACAGGAGACGTGGGTCAGGTTCTATTGTGCAGGCTAGAAAGAGGAATAAAATCTGTCCTTTACCGAATAATACCTATCCTTAATAAAATATACCATCTAGCCGCTAGTGCACTGGCTGACAGACAAATAATAAAGAAAAGGGAAAGTATGAATAGTCACCCCGAAAAGAAAAAGAAACTCATGAAATGTTGAAACACTTAGTCACCTAGTTCACATATGGATCCAAAGAGGAAGATCAAGTTTTATTAATTTATACACTTGAAGAAATAATGAATTTTCTTAAATATTTACACTCTACACCCACAGGTTTTCAGGAGCCATAATAGTTTATCATGTGAATTCATGTACATTTCTCTTTTTATCAAACACTTTTTTTTTAAGTGGGATAAATTCACTCTAGGAAGTATTTTAAAGGGACATGAGCAACATATTAAGGTCCAAAGGTGTTCTTGCAGAAAGTTGAGTCCTAGCCACTGATGGAAATTCAACACACATACATTAAGAGAAACATCACACTCATGCAACCTCCCTCTCAGTTGTTAGAGAGGAGACCAGTTCCATGAGTAAGGGCTATTCACATGAGTAAGGATTTCCAAGGTTGGGCCCAAGGCAACCAGACAAACAAGAAAATTCATGGGGCATAATGAAGCTGTGGACCTAATTCTTCAGGAGGACACATTGTGTCGAGTTGTTATTGCCTTCAATGAGAGTTTTCCTTGTGTAAGAACTGCAGGATTAGCCCATCATCCATAACTTACCCAGTTATACGCAGAGGTATCAGCTCAGCACCCAAAGCAATCAGACCACAGCCCTTGCTCCTGTTGTTTTCTGTCACATCCCTCGTGTTACTCCAACGCAATTGTTATTGGAACTAAATTCTGCCCTCATACATGGCCTCAGTAACCACTGAGTTCCAAATAGACATTTTTGCTCAGGCAAAATTCCCCTTCATTGTAGGTGAGGGCAAAGTGCAGGATATCAGTATCACGCCCATCATCTTTAATGTGAACTGAGTACACGCACCTAGTGCTAAAATTTTGTCCTAACTAATAATGTACAATAAGAGTTTGTTCATTTTGAGGAATTATACCAGGGGTCTGTACAACCTGTGGCTCCAGAGCCGCATGCAGCTCTTTGACTGCTCCCTTGCAGCTCCAGGCTCTGGACCCCACCTGCCACTGGGGGACCCTGTGGGTGGCCAGCGCCAGACTCCAGACTCCACCTCCCACCCTGCTCCTGGTTCCGGGCCCCCCACCAAGAGACCTGTGGCAGGCGCCCTGGCCCAGCTCCCTCGCCAGGAGGCTACACCCATTATGGCTCTCAAAACACTTGGTTATTGAAGGAATTTTTTTAAATGGCTCTTCTCTTTTGAGTTGCTGACCCCTGAATTATACAGAGAGAAATAAAATGTATCAAATTTTTCAGTCAGTCAGTCAGTCATTCAGTCAGTCAGTCAGTCATCCTTTTGTGTTAAAGAGAAAAAGGTTGTCTTCCCTCTTATAGAGAAATGCAAACCAGCCCGACACTGTATAAATGTATTTATTACAGGCAGCTCTCCAAAAGTACTGGAGAGTGCATCTTTGTCATGTCAAGCAGAGTAATGAAATGCTGAAGGCTCAGCCATGCCCCCATTGAAGCCAACGTAAGTTTTGTCATGGTGTTCAATGGAAGCGGGTTGATTCCTTTGTCATGTATCATAAGTCTAAGGACATCTTATTAGCCAATTTAACTTCATTAATAATGTGATGGCAATATAGATATCACAGATGTTTAAGAGAAATCACAATCATTTGCTAGATAGTTGCTGTTCATCACAGATAAAGACTGAATCATTAGCAGTCATTTGAAGCTGTTATGATGTAACTGCAAAACCTATGACTACTAGAATTTTTTCATAAATGTTATAACACTAAAGGCCATTATCATCAATCATCTGACCTCAGCTCTTCCACAACACAAGCCACAGAATTTCACTCAGCAATTCTTATACTAACCCAATGACTTGTGGTTGAACTAATTTGCAACCGCTTTGAAAGTTGAGAAAAAATAAAATAAATGGTATTTCATTTTGATGTATATTTCTCTGATCATTTAGATATATATCAAGAAAAGAATCCATTCTGAGGCACTTAGAAGAGAGGCTGGTGATCAGGAACAGTCAGACTAGATTGACCAAGACCCAGTCATACCTGATGTGACCAATTTGATTGCCTTCTTGATGAGATGACTGACTCCATGGATGTGAGGAAAGTGGCGGACATGATATATCTTGACATTAGTAAAACTTTTGATATGGTCTCCCACAGTATTTTTGCCAGCAAGTTAAAGAAGTATGGGTGGGAAGAATGGATTATAAAGTGGATAGAAAGCTGGCTAGATCACTGGGCTCAATGGGAAGTGATCAATGGCTCATTGTCTAGTTGGTAGCTTGTAACAAAGAGAGTGCCTCAGGGGTCAGACATGGGGCCAGTTTTGGTCAACATCTTCACTAATGACCTGGTGGATGGAATGGATTGCATCCTTAATGAGACTACAGATGACACTAAACTGGAGAGGTTAGGGGTAGGATATAGAGTGACCTAGACGGATTGGGCCAAAAGAAGTATGATGAAGTTCAGCAAGTACAAGTGCAGAGTCCCGAACTTAGGATGGAAGAAGCCCATGCACTGCTACAGACTGGGAACTGACTGACACAGCAGTTCTACAGAAAAGGACCTGAGGGTTACAGTGGTCAAGAAGCTGGATTTGAGTGAACAGTGTGCCCTTATTGCAAAAAAGGATAATGGCATATTGGGATGCATTTGTAGAAGCACTTCTAACAGATTGAGGGAGGTGTTTATTTCCCTCTATTCAGCATTGATGAGTCTACATATAGAGTACTGTGTCCAGTTTTGGAGGATGTGGACAAAATGGAGAGAGTCCAGTGGAAGACAATGAAAATGATTAGGGGGCTGGAGCACATGACTTATCACGAGAGACTGAAGGACCTAGGCTTGTTTAGTCTGCAGAAGAGAAGAGCGAGGGTGGGGATAAGACAGTAGCTTTCAACTGCTGATGGGGGTTATAAAGAGGATGGAGCTAGTCTGTTTTCAGTGGTGGCAGATGACAGATCAAGTAACAGAGTTCTTAAGTTGCAGTGGGTAAGGTGTTGCTTGTATATTAGGAAAATCTTTTTCATTAGGAAGGCGGTGAAGTACTAGAGTGGTTTACCTAGGCAGGTGGTGGAATCTCCATCTTTAGAGGTTTTTAAGCTGTGGCTTGACTAAGGTATGGCTGGGATGATTTAGTTGAGGTTGGTCCTGCTTTGAGCAGTGGGTTGGATTAGATGACTTCCTGAGGTCCCTTCCAATCCTAGTATTTTATAATTCTATGAAAGACAAGGATGTATTGGTCAATCACAGGCTGAACCACCAATGTGATGCAGCCGTGAAAAAGACTAACGCTATGCTAGGATGCAATAGGTGAGGTATTTTCAGTAGAGGTAGGGAAGGTGTTACTACCATTATACAAGGCACTGATGAGACTTCATCTGGAATATTGTATGCAATTCTAGTTTTCTATGTTTAAAAAGATTCATTCAAACTGGAACAGGTGCAGAGGACTAGCAGTATGATCAGAGGAATGGAGACCCTGCCTTATAAGAGGAAACTTAACGAGCTTGGCTTGTTTAGCTTAATAAAACAAAGGCTGAAGAGAGATATGATTGCTCTCTATAAAGACATCAGAGAGATAAATACAAGGGTGGGAGAGGAGTTCGTTAAGGGCCAGTGTTGGGTGGGAGAGGAGTTCGTTAAGGGCCAGTGTTGGCACAAGAACAAATGGACATAAACTAGCCATCAACAAGTTTATACCTGAAATTAGATGAATGTTTCTAACCAACAGAGGAGAGAAGTTCTGGAATAACCTTCCAAGGAGAGTGGTGAGGGCGAAAGTCCTCACTTGTTTAAAGACTAAGCTTGATAAGTTTATGGAGCAGAGAGTATAATGAGGTTGCCTACATTGGCATATTGGCCATCCTGCAACAAATATCTCCAACAGCTGGAGATGGGGAAGGCTCTTACTGCAGAGAATTCTTTCCCAGATGTCGGGCAGGTGGCCTTACCCACATGCTCCGGGTCTAAATGATCACCATATTTGGCATCGTTGGGATCAGGAAGGCCAGATTGGTAGAGACTCAGGGGGTTGGGTTTGGGGGTTTTGTTTTTTTTTTTTGCCTTCCTCTGCAGCATGGGGCACTGGTCACTTGCTGGTTTGAACGAGAATAGTGCAGTCTCTATAACTTGAAGGCTTTACATCAAGATTTGAGGCCTTCAGTAACTGGGCCCAAGGTTATGGTCCTATTGCAGGAGATGGGGATGAAGTTCTGTGGCCTGCAATGTGCAGGTCGGACTAAATGATCATGATGGTCCCATCTGGCGTTTAAGTCTCTATGTCTCAAAAAGTCTGTGCCAACTTGGTTTACACCAAACATTTATGTTCTCGAGAAGATTGTTTTTACACTGCACAGGACAATACTTTCATTCCACCCTTTTAAAAATGCAAAGACTTTGGGGGTTTTCACAATTCCCTCTTCAGTGTTGTGACCCCATCCCCCATCCCCCCAGAAATAACAGCTTTGTACTAGTGCATGAGCCCCTGGAAATGAAACCGACCAGAAATAGAAGAGCAACAGACCTGTAGTTTTATGGCTCCAACTGCATGAAACACACAAAAAAGCAAACAAACAGTGTGAAGCGATTTAGACTTTTAAAAGTTATTGGGTTTAATCATCCAGGCTGTTATTTGTCACTCAGGAAAGGACACTAAGAACACATTTGACTTTTATTTTGGAAGTACCCTAATTTTCACCCCTTTTGTGCTTTCCCCTGCTGTATCAGCATTACAGGGGGGATGGGGTAGCCCTCTTTAAAGAACTGCGCCAGTAGCCATTCCTGCGAGGCAAAGCTGCTGCCTGGGTGAAGGTCAACCCTGCTCAGCAATTTAGTGCAACTCCATATGTAATTTTATGTGCCAGGAGAAAAGGTCACCAATCTCCCCCATGAGGTTGCTCCTGCTTGAGCCGGAGAAGCCAGCCATTCCTGAGAGCAGCCACCCACCCACCCCGCACCATCTGTCAGCTGGGGCTAGCTAGAGACGGATGTTTTGGCACTAGTCACACAGGTCAAAAGAAGCTGCATAGTCTCTCCCACCCTCCACCAAATCCATTGCAGCTCCTCACAAGATGAGTTCCCCCTACCTCTGTGCACCCTGAGGCTTCTACTGCTGTGCCCTTTCCTCTTCTAGGGGCCAGCGAGCCTGGGGCCAGAGTTGAGGGGTTCTGGAAACGTATTGCAATCTTCCCTTCCCCCTGCCAGGTGGAGCAGCAAGGTAGCGAGTCATGGGGGATCTGATCACTGGGCAAGGAGAAGAATGGAAGATCAAAATGGCTGGAGATGGGGGTTGGGTGGGTTTGAGGGCAGGAAGGCTGGAACAGTGCAGGCAAAGGGGCATGGGAGGATGCAGAAGCAGAGGCAAGCCTGAGGCAGGGGAGTCAGAGGATCTGGGCTGAAGCAGTTAGGGAGAGCCTTCACTAGCTGGGGGCAGCTCTCACTCTTTGGCCAGCTCCATTCTGGGCAACATGAACTGCTACTCTTCCACCTCGGGCCCTTGAGGGGCCTGTGGTGGATTCCTTGAATGCACCGCTCTCCCGTGGGTGTGGGTGCAATCCCAGTGGCTCTGCAGGAAAGTGACCGCACAGGGAAATGCATGAGTGCTATGCAAAGTGCGTGCCATTTGGCAGGTCTGGGAAAAGATTTGTGCACCCCTTAGGTCCCACTTACTACCCTTGGAGGCATTTGCAAAACTCAAGGGGTTAATATGCTTTGTGCTGGCCCTTGCATACCAGTGGAGGAACTCATCCCGTGTGTCTTGATCCAAAGGCCTGGTATGTTGGGCAGCAGTGACGTGGTTAAGATGCAGAAAACCTAAACCAACTCCCAAATCTGAAATAGCACAAGAAATCCTTCTGGTGAATGGTGCATTGAACATTCTCCCTTAGAACAGGTACCCACTGGCCATTGATTTCATGGGAACTACTTTAAGAAACCAGTTCCACAGAACTTGTGGAATTTCTGCAAATACCAAGGATGTGGTAACTATTTTAAACCATGTGAAATCACACACATTACAAAACAATCTTATACATGCTGAAATTATTTGGGATTATGATAACAGGTATAATGGATACATGGGCACGGAATTGAAATCAAGCTAGAAGGCAATCATTCCTTAATAGAGACAATTTAGACTCATGAGAAAAGAATGTTAGTTTCATTTAAAATATTCTTACTCTGATATCTCTGTACCATGTAAATCTCCAATCATATTCCAGTAGCTCTTAAAAAACTGTAGATTAAAATATGAAGATCACACTTTTCTATGAAGGCTCCATTTATAAAAGGCTTATACAGGAATAGTAAATTATTAATATATGTTACAAGCGTAAATAGTATGTGTTTACAGATGATTATAAGCACACCAGTAAAAGGCCTTATTTATATTCTGTATATAAGCAAATGATTAACGTGCTAGAGTCTGTAACAATAGATTCACTCTTTACTAAAAATCTATTAATCATTTATTAATCTTAATAGTGACTGCCTTAGCTAATTATGAATGAAGTCTCTTTATAAAAAAGTGTGGCCCAAATTTTAAAATGTGCTACATATACTTTTACTGTGGTAATTATTTATAATAATGAAGATAGTGCCTCAAATCTCTCTCTCAAATGGACAGTCTTAGCAAAAAGAAGTTGTAGAATGCATTTTTTCCAAAATATTCCTGTAATTTAATGAAACAAATGAATATCTGAATAAATAGACATTACTGATGAAATTCACATTAAGAAAAGAGACATCCAGAACATTTTGAATGATTTACTTGGTGGAATTTTGATAGCTACTGAAAAAACATTATTCATGTTTAGGTGAAAAATAAATGGAGTCAAATAAATGTCACTGCATAGTACTAGGAGGTATATACAGCCACATGTAAAAATGCATAAAACACAAACATTTATGTACAGCAATTTTTTTCCTTTCAGTTTGTATAGAGAAATACTGTTTTATAATATGAGAAAGTATAAAGCAGACATACATGCAACACGGACATGACAGTTACATATAACCCTCCCCTCCCCCCCCAAAGCTACAATAAAAAAACCCAAAAAAGACATTTTGAGAAAAAAAAGTGTTGAAACCTGGAATGTTTTCATACTGAGGTTTCAGGAGAGCTTCAGATTTGAATGTATCCGAAGCGTTTTTAAAAACTTACTCCAAAACCACTTGAAATCACTGGAAAGCCTCCAAAGATTTCCCTTTCTGCTCTTCCCCGCAACCCACTGTTTAAGTCTGAGAAAGAAAATAAGTAATCATACCATACAAAACTTTGTATATTAGAATACAAAAGGTAACCATTTACTTTTTGTATAAAATACAACTTTTTTGATAGTATATTTATTTCACACATATATAAATATAACCCAAAGAATATGATTTTATTATTCCTACCAAAATATTATTAATTTGTTGTTTGTACAAAAGTTTACAAAACAAATAAATCTTTATATGTACAACCCAATACTGCAAAGAGCTTCTGGTCTATGTGAAAAATATAATATAAGGGTAGTGCATGTAGCCATTGCTTGACGAAGAGAGATTGTTTTAAAGAGACAGGTGTTCTTAAGAACTGAGACTGCTTTCAAGTTTTGGTCGCAAAAGTCATTCCTAAGACCACATTGTGAATGTTTCATGTGTATCTTAACAGGATAGCAAATGGCCTTTCTTTTGCCGCATGTGAGTTTTAATTTATTTAAAATATACATTGTTACCGTGGTGGCAAAATTGAGACTCAATTAAGGGCTTGATCCAATGCCTGCCATCAATGGAAAGATTCCCATTTACTTCAGTGGATGTAGGATCAAGCTGAGAGCCAATGCTCAGCTATGCCCATTTGCACCAGCTGAGAATCTGGCCTGCAACATTCAGGGGGGAAAATGCAAGTTTGCCTGGTTCAGGACTGTGGATGGGGAGTCCTTAGGAGTGGTTTGATTCAATGACACATGAGTACACATGCAGCTTGAGGTGGTTGCCAGCCTGCTTGATCAGGGCTCCCGATAAGACCAGTGAAGGAGGAGAGCACACTCAGCCACTACTGAACAGGAAATCACTCGCTCCCGCCAGGGCTGTAGCATCACTGCTGACTAGATCATGGACCCTACAGACGTGTGATGGCGGTGGGCTGATTTTGATCCTACCCCTGATTTAAACTGGTGTAACTCCATTACAGCGATGGACCTGCACCTGAGGTCTCCAGGTGCCAGGGAGCATGGACTCAGACCCATGGCATTGCTCTGCTCCCACTTGGCCAGATCGCTTCTCCCCAAAGCTGGAATTGGACGTTACTGATTCGTGATTTTCTTTGTTGGGCGAGGTAATATCTGCCCGTCCTCCCCCTTGTGATCGGCTAGAGGAGGCAGTGCTCTCTCTGCGTCAAGGAGCGTGGCTGGGGTAAAGCAGCTGGTTCTGGCAGTGCTGAGCACTCAGAAAGGGAGTGTCTGGGAGGATTAGAAATGTCAGCCAAGCCCTGAGCCCCTGCTACAGATGGCAATCACTGGGAGGCTGAGGCATCTTTTCTAAAGGCATAGCAGGGGTCTGGATCTCCATGGAAGAAATTCCTCTAGCCGCCAACACCTCTTGTGACAGGCATGTCTTGCTCCTGCCTCCCTCTCACTGCAACTCTCCTTCTTGAAGCCTTACCTGATTGCTCAGCGTAAGACACGGGCCAGCCTCTGCACCGGCGTGCAAACAGAGGTCCCTCACCGCCTCCATTTCACCTGCACGGGTGCTAGCTGTCTGAAATGGGGAGAAGTGTGGATAGACCATGGCCCTGACCCCACCTCTCCTGGCCAGCAGAGCCCTGTTGCCCCCTCTTTAAGGGTGCTGGAACTACGGCTCTCATCTGCATCTATTCTGGGAGCCTCAAAAAGACAATTCCCCACAAAATAACGACATAATAGAATGCGCGAGGAACAGAGCCCTGTACTTCTTGTGCTCTTCTGAAATGTACCAAATGGGTACAAGAGATACTGCAAAGAGCCTGCTCGTTCACTGGGACTAGTTAAAGCACAACGGTGGTATACTAATATCTTCTGTAGCAATATGTTACTAGAGATCTCCAGGCATCTGAAAATGGTCTCTTTATCTGTTTGCTGCGTCTAGCCCCACGTGATTCAGACACAGTTGTGATGGATCGTCACCAAATCAGCTCAAGCAACATCTTTCTCTGCCTGCAGCATCCCCTCCTTGACAAAATGTTATAAATACAGCACTCATCCTTCTGTCAGGATAATGACCAAGATAGTAACCCAGCTGACCACTTTGTGAATTGAAGGGCCAGGTGCTGGTACTTTGATTCTGCAAGTCGTCAGTTGCACATTCAGTGGGGCTACTTAGAAAGCAAGGGACTATTCAACCTGGGTAAGGGTATCGGAATCTGACTCACAGGGAACATCCATCAAAACATTTTGGTCCCCAATGTGTGTCTCTCTTCTGACTCCCTTAACCCAGTGAATGAGGGAGCTACAGATACTCTCCATGGAGCCATGCTGTCAGACTGAATCCAAATCGTAATGGAAGTCTTCCCATACGTACCTAGATCTTAGCGCCTGAGCAATGATGAAGCAAATGAATGGGTACAGGTTACAGTCAGATGTGGGGAAGTATTCTTTTGGGACCAAATCCTATGCATGTATCTCACTCAAGCTGTCCATTCAAGTCACTAGCAACTTTTGTGGGAATAGGTAGCAGAATTTGGCCCTTGAACTTTGGAATGGCTGATCGCATATTTACACCAGAACTATACAGAATCTGTTACCTACGGGAAAAACAGCTTCCCTTATTACAGTAAACCAAGTCCCAGGAGAGACAGTAAAAGCTAGAGAACAGTGAGTGACATTCCAAGGTGTCTCTCACATAAACCACTTTCCTCCTGGAAAGGAGCCATTTGCCCTTTTCTACCCAAGTTTCTTGGTTTAAAATAAAACTGATAGAAAGGAAAACTGAGAGTTTCTACTATGTAGAAGTAAACAATTTTTATAATGCGCAGGAATTAATTTTACAGAGAGCCTGATCTTATGAGGCACTGAGTACTCCCATGGAGAATAGAGGGCATAGAGCATTTGCTCAGGACCATACATGGTCAAGCCCATCATGAGGTGGCCACTTGCATCTGGGACAGGGAGTTTCATGATCCACACACCATTTAGGACCTCTGCAGAGTGAATGTTATACACCTTCCTAAGCCAAAAGCAGACGACTACCATGAGAATAACAGGTGCAGTGCTAATGCGTTGGATGTAAACCATCTCCTCTGTTTTTAGTTTGATAGGTATAATTATGACCCTATGTTATACTCTCATCTGCGGCAAGATTTACAATCAGATTTTGTTCTTGGACCAACTCTTCAAACAGTGCAATCTCTGCACTTGGATCCTCATTTTAAACCATTGATTCTTAGACAGCCCAACCACTGGAGAGTAAATTAATAAAGCAGATTGTTGGTCTTTAAAGAGAGAGTTATTGTCAATCCTGCCTCTTAGTACTTAAAAGTATGTATGTTTTATCACCAGCATTGTCTCTTATGAGTGGTTCCCCAAGATTTCATCAAGGTTGATGTCTTTCATCCAGTCATCATTACCAGGCTCTGTTTTCAGTAAAGAATCTATAAAGTCCGAATCACTGTTGAGTGCAGGGCCTATATTGTCACCATGTTGGTTAAGAAAGTCAAACGCTAAGTCATTACCATGGTCTGTTCCTTGATAAGCCCTAGAGTTTTGGTTGGTAGATGTAAAACTGGTTGACGGCAGGGATGGTGGCGGTGTCATACTTGTTCCTGGGTGATTCAGGTTAGGCACAGTCTGTGCTCTGATCTGGTTGGGTCCCACACTCAAACCTCTTAGTGTCCCAACAGTTTGTCCATTTATTGTTTGGCTCATTTGGTTTAGCGACGGTCTTATTTGTGCTGCGGTTGTTAATTGATTAGGAGGCACCATAGCACGCTGAGGAAACGGTGGGCTGCCGATGGAGCGCTGCAGAGACTGGCTAGGATATGGAGTGCTTGTGGGGAAACGAACTCCTGTAGGTTTCAGTGCATCCTGCTGTTTTGTTGCTGAGTCTTGAGGGACCCAGTTCTGAGGAGTAGCACTGGAAGTGATCAGAACGTTGGATGGTCTTTGTGCTGGGATACCAGTTGCTCCATGATTTAAACCTGCTCTCACTTGCTGAGAGTTAACCACTGAGCCAGTTCCAAAAGCTGCTACATTGTTCCCTTGTGTCAGGGCTGTCTGGCGTGATATCATGGGGTTAGTCTGACCGGTGACGAGTTGATTTTGGTTTCTGGGTTGCTGCATTTGGTTCATTCCTGAAGTTACGTTATAGGAGGTTGCTTGATTGCAAGGAACGTTTCCGTAACAGCCCATGCTCCGGGCTGTTGAAATAGAAGGCATTCTGGTTCTGAGGGGAGTTGACGAAAGGCTAGAGTTCTGCGACAAAATGTTGTGAGTGGAAATGGGATTTGATAAAGCCAGACTGGAGCTCAGACTCACTGCGGGGGTACCACCTAGAAAATCAAAATAAGACAAAAGCAAAGGTCTGTAGTGAGACATTGTTTCATTAAAATGCGCAATAGGTTAAAGTCTAATTTCCCTATAGCAATGGTCCCCAACGAGTAGATCACGATCTACTTCTGAAGGACAGTTGACATTGAAACCTATCAGCATTGTGCCATCTGCTGGTGAACCACTGCCCTGTAGTATACATCCTCAAACGCTGCATGTTGTCCTTGGTGGACTCATGAAGACTTCATTGGTTGGCAAGGTCTACAAAATGCATACTACTGAAAGTGAGACCACCTTTTAAGCCACCAGTGGTGCTTTCTCTGATGTAAGTGGGTGCAGAGTCGGATTGACAGTCCTTGATTGCAAGTTCACTAGTCTGCAATTCTTCTTCCTCCAAATAACAAAAATGGGCTCTTGGCAAAAAACTGAGAATGACGACCGCGAAGATGAAATTGACTGTGTTTTCATTAAAATAAAACACTGTTTATGGTAGGCAGCACACTTAAGTGATTAGCTCACAGCAGAGCCAGGGTCAGGCTTTCTGATTTCTTATTCACTCTGCCAGTGATTCTCTGTGTGATTTTGGGCAAGTCACTTAACCGTGAGTTTCCCTATATGTAAAATGGGGATATATATATACTCACTATCCCTGTGCTTTCTAGGCATTGGAATAGAATGTTTTCACTTCTCCCTTTGTACAGCTGTGTAATTTTTAATGTATATTTATATGTTATATAAGCAATATAATTACTTATCATTATTTAGTGCTTACTATTATTTTGTTGACTGGAAGGATTTCTCTGTACCTGGGCCATGATCTGTGCAGTGGCCCACAATCAGCAAGAACTAATTATCTTCACCCATTTCACAACCCTTTCACAAGCCTCCCTCTGACTGGTTGCCGGACATGACCCTACAATGCAGTTATATATTCCAGACCAACACAACTGGACTTCAACAGCACTAGGGGTATGTCCACACTGGAGCCTTAGGTCGACTTAAGGACGGTTAAGTCGACCTATAGACTGCTGTGTCCACACTGGGCGCTTATGAAGTCGACTTAAGCACTTTCTTAAGTCGACTTAATAACACCACCTCTTAAAGGTCAACCTAAGGCTTAAGTCGACCTTTTTAAGTCGACTTAAGCCAGTGTGGATGGGGGATAGCCCTTAAGTCAACCTAATTGGCCTCCAGGCCCCATCGCAGAGTTCCTGGCCACTCCTCCGTTGACCTAGCACCTGTCTGTATGGATGCAGGGCTGTGGAGTCTCTAAGTCGACTTAACAGAGCCTCCAGTGTAGACGTACCCTAGGAGTCCTACGACTGGAAGAGACTGTGAGAATCCAGCTTGGTTTTACCACAAAGGGCACAGTGGGCACCTGCTCTCAGAGAACCCTCTCGACAGGTAGCTCCTCTGAAAGCAAAGGAATTACACAGAGACGGCAATGATGTACGAGATGTTATCAGGTTAAAGAAAAAAGCCATAATGCAATCACTTCACTTACTGCTGGAATGAAGTGATTCCGGGGGTGGGACATGCCAGCTCTTTAACAAATGAGTGTGCTACCACTCCCCAGCTCTTGTGCCTTTCCATGGGATCTTTAAAGGTCAGATGTGGTCAGGATCTCGCTTCCACATCTCATCCAATAGACAAAGTTTCCTCTTTCTTTTGGTACTATTTTTATTCTTTTAGTTTTAACCAAAATATTTTCCACTCTAATTTCTTCCAGATGGGAAGACATTTCTTCTACAGCAGCATTGTACAGACAACATATCCAATGCTTAGACACCAAAGGACACAGTGATACTGAGGAGAATTTATTGCCGAGTTCACCTACCATTGTCATAGGGTTTATAGTTATTATAGAGGCAAAGAGCCCAGGAATGCAATGCTTAATAATGTCTCTCGGTATTTCATTTAACGTTTTGCTGTTTGGAGCTGTTTCTCTTCTTCCACAACCTGAGCACAGCAATTCCCAGAAACAAGCAATAGCTTCCCAGCTGCTGTTCCCTTGTGCAATAGTCTTCTAATCCGTTCATCTGGTAGTTTTCCTGCAAGCTCACAGCAAAGCCCCATCTCCCGTTCTACTTGGAAAAGCAGCTCCGGGTATATGCAATCCTAGCTAGTGACTTGAGGGACACGATTACAATATACTTAATCTTGCCTCACCCAGGGAGCATGGATCAGCTGACCTCTTGAGGTCTTTTCCAGCTCTACATTTCTAGGATTCTAGCTGTGCCAAGCCCAAACCTGCAAAAATGAGGAGTCAGGTCCACAGTGTCCTAAGACTGGCATAACATTTGTGAGATTGAAAAAGAAATAAAAAACCTTTTGGGTTCTTTTTATTTGCATTTTGATTTTTTAGTTTGATGGCACATTTGCGTCATACTTCCAAAGCTTTCTTCACCATGCCAAGAGCTGGAGACTTACTCTTTTTCAAATAAAAACCAAAGAGTCTCAGTTGCTGGGGCTTTAAGAAAAAAAGTATCACAAGACTCCTACTTGAATTGCAAAAGCCAGTGAGGTTTGTTTGCACTGCACAGACAAACTGGGTTCTATTCCTTCTGGGTCACTGTCACGGGAACTGGTCCTTCCAGCCACCAACCTACCTGTAATAGGCTCCTGTAAGGGAGAACAAGCCAACCCAGACACACCTGCAAGTAACTAAATCCCTATGGCTATGTCTACACTTGCACTTTTAAGTCGACTTTAACTAAGTCGACTTAAAGTCGACTTAGTTAAGTCGACTGAGGCTATGCCTACACGATCAGATTACAGCGCAGCTTCTGAACTGC
>ML685867.1:1097756-1120586 GCA_007922175.1 Pelusios castaneus
GGACAAGTATGCTCGTGTGTACATAGCCTCAGTGTAAGCAAATGGAATCTTCTTTGGCTCAAAAATTTCTGTCTCCAGCATGTTACTCAGAAGCTCACAAGCAGTAACTCCTCCCAGGAATGACCCTCAGCATCAGCAAGTTTGAGTAAGGATTTGGGCTTTTACCTTTACTTGTTTATAATATATTTACATAATAAAAATTAAGTACTAAATTCAGCAGTACTGATTTCTACACAGTCTTCCCAGGGATTGTTCACTGTCCCTTTGCTCCTGAACTCCACCCTTTCTCCTTAGCCTGCTAAGCACTGCACTTGCGTCTCACACTAGGGAATATTGGGGGTCCCTGTTCTTAGGCAGGCAGATCAGAAGCAGCTTACACATACACACACACACACACACACAAAGCTGGGAAAAATGCTGGGCCTCTTGGTGAAAAGCTGTGGTGTAGTCACCTTATTGTCCCCAGAATGTAAACGCCAAGAACCAGAAGCCCCATTTGTGACACTCTCCAGGAGTCGTCAAAACTCAGGCAGAAGGAATCTGCTCACATCTAACAACCCAAGCTGCAGATCAGTAAGCAGGGTAAGCGCCCTCTGAAGGTTCACAGAGACAGCTCGTGGGTGGTCTCTGAAGAGTCCCAGCATCCGCTAGCAAGGGGAGCTGAACACCCTCTGCAACCAAACAGTGCTAGGCTCTGCAACCTGCTTTCTCTGTCAGCCTGCCAGCAAACTCTGTCCAACTCTCTCCTTTATCTGAAACATGAGATGTATTTGGGGTGAGGAAAAGAAGACATTTTCTGAACGGAGGTGAAGAAGGTGACAAGTAGTAATCTGCAAACCTCAAAGGGCACAGACTTCAGAATTACAGTTAAAATAAGTATCCAAAAGCTTTGGGATTGGGGTGAGGGGTGGGGATTCTAATTTATACAATTTATACCATTCTGGCAACATGCAGAGGTATTAAAGTGCATGTAAATTATAACTCTCTTTATTTTCAAGCTTCTCCAGGTTGCAGAGCAATAAAAAGGGACCTTGGAGTAAATGAGAATCAAGCTCTGGATGTTTATTTGAAGCTGTTCAGAACCATCTTCTGCCTGAAATCTCACACAAAAAGGCTATCTAGTGAGAAATCTGGGTCTTCTGCATCTGGCTCTGGTTATAAACACTGTGAGAAGAGACTATGTTGTGGTATTCGGGCATTTCCATATTTTAGTTTGGGATCCTGTGGCTTGACTAAGATGTAAAAGGGTCACTGTAATGAACTATCCAACCTGAACCCTTGTGAAGACAGAAACCTGTTAGATCCCATAACAATCTTGGTCTGCAGCAATTCTTTTAAATTACAGCTGGGATCATTTTATACGTGTGCACACACGCATGCATGTGTCTATAAAACGTGCAGAAGAACAAATACAACGTCATCCAAAGAGGGATTCGCTCTGCAGTTATTTTAACTTCCCTTTAATTTTTGTTTACTTTTCCTTTAGCACTTCTGAAGATGCTCCACCCTTTGTGCGGTCTTTGACACCAGTGCAAAGAGGATGCAAGGAACTACCAACTCATACTGGAAATATTTCTCACCCACTTTACATAGGTGGCAATGGCTGCAGTAGTTACAGGGCAACTGAGAATTGCCCCCCTAGGATTCAGAACTACAAATAAGGCAGCAAGTGCACTCCCTGGGTGTGCCCACACTTACAAATTAAGTCAATTTAAGCCTGCTTAAATCGACTTAAATTAATCTGCATCTACATTAAAATTTCCTTAAATCGACTTAAGCTGCTGCTTAAGTCGATTTAAGGAAATTTAAAGTCGACTTTATTAAATCTAGTTTTAGACCGACTTTACTGGCTAAGTCAACTTTATTAAGTCGACTTAGCCAGTGTGGACGCAGATTACCCCTAAATCGACTTTAAGTCGACTTAAAGGGTCCCAGGGCTCCCCCACTGCCCTCCCTGCCAGGGTGGCTGGCACAGCCAGAGCCTGGCGTGCCCACCCACAGGGCAGGACACTGCCCTGCCCACCCTGCTCCTGTATCCTGCCCCTGTCCCTGTCCTGCTCAGTCCCCATTGTACCCAGGTACAATGGGGCAAATGCTGAGCCCCCTGGCACTTGGCAAGAGGTGCCCCCCCTGCCACCATGGACCAGTCCCAGGTCCACCTAGCCCCTAGAAGTTGACTTAGGCATCCAGTGTGGACGCTCTAAGTCGATTTGGCAAGGTCCACTTTAAGTCGACTTAATTTTATAGTGTGGACATGCTAAGTCGACTTAACAAAATTGACTTAAAGTTGACTTTGTTAAGTCGACTTAGTAAAGTCGACTTATTTTGACAAGTGTAGACATAGCCCCTGTGTCCCAGAACTAAGGTCCTGCCAAATTCACAGCTTGGTCTAGTCAATTTCACGGTCACAACATTTGAAATTGGTCGGTTTCACAATTTCAGCTGTTTTCATTTGAAATTTCATGGGGGAGAGTGGTGACCCAAAATGGGATTGTGAGGGGTGGGGGTCTCAGATCTATTACAGGGGCAATTCTGGGCTGGGTTCAGAAGACAGTAGGGAGGTGAGTCTGAGCTCCTCTGTGCTGCTGGGAATCTCCAGCTGGGGGCTGTAGCTGCTAGTTCCAGCTGGGCTGGGGCATGCTTAGCAGTATGGGGGAGATCAGACCTACCTCCAGCTACCAGCCCTGCAGCTTCGTGCCGCAGCGGGAGATACTGGTGGATCTGATCTCCCCTGTGCTACTGGGAGCTCTCCACCTGGCCCGAACTAGCAGGAAGGGTCCCTGGCCGGGGTGCTCCCAGTTGTATGAGGAAGATATGATTCCACAGGAAAGGGCCAGTTTTATGGTCTGTGATGCATTTTTCACAGCCATGAAATTGGTAAGGTTCTACCTATGACATGGTGATCCTGTTACACAAAGAGAAAATCTCTGCATTTCCTCAGGTCAAAGGGGAGATATGGTAACTGATGGCAAGTTTCTGAAGGCATGTCCCATAAGAAATGGGGTTTATACACTTCCAATCCAGCAAAGCATGCATTTATTTCCGATTTACACTAAAACCACTTTATATCACTCTGCCCATGTAAAGGAGCCTTGAAGTGAGTGTAAACATAACTTTCACTCACTTTAAATCTCTCTATTTAGCCAGAGTGGCTCAGAATCAGGCCACTGGGGCACTTCCATGATTAAAAATAAGCATGTGCTTTGCTGGATTGGGGCCATAATTTGGAATAATAGAATGAGCTAAGAGAAATTTAGGCTCAATATCAGGAAAAATCTCCTAATGGTGAGAATAGTCAGACTGTGGAATAGTCTCCCACAGGAAGTAGTGGAAGCTTCAACACTTGAGGAATTTAAAATAGGCTGATCCAGGCACTCAAGAATATTCTACAGGGAGCAAACGTGACTGTTCAGTGGATGGACAAAGTGACCTAACCAGTCTTTTCCATCTCTAATTTGTATGGTTCCTACGAAAATGTATTAGACATAAAATAGGAATTAGAAAGAAAATTTACTGCTTCTGCCAACATCTGCTGTTGTAGAAGAAGCTGCTGCTTTTCCTCCAGCAATTGCCTCTGCAGAGCCTGTTTCTTTTCCATCAGTTGTTGAGTCAACATTGTTTGCTGTGATGAGTTCATGTAACCACTTCCAGTGTTTGGATTTGAGCAAGTACTGGAACTTGGAGTGGGGCCTGCACCTTGGCCTACCACAGAGTGTTGATCCTGAAAAAGAAGAAACATCGTGTGAATGATAAAATAAAATTAAAACGCATCAGGAAAAGGCAAAGACTCTTTTTACATTTTAGATTATTAAAGCTCAAGTGTGGGACACTTCCTTTTAGGATGCAAGAAAAGAGCCTGATAACAAAGGCGCACAGAAAGAAGGAAGTAACTCTCTGAGGAAGTAACTCTCATGCTTTGAAAACATACCGTGTGGTTTCAGTGGGAAACCGTGACATTCGAACAGGAGTTTATGGAACCTCAAAGGAAGTAACTGAGCTGTCCTGGGAATTTTACAGGGAACTCCCCATAAAAACACATGGCAATTCATATGACTACATGGCAACAAACAGTGCATCTATGAACACCTACAATTTGGTCAGGAAGAGCAACGCTTATAGGGACTCTCTACTAGAAACGACAGCTATTTGTAACCTTGTTAGAAAACAAGAAAGTGGTTTGTCGTCACTTCACAGTGTAATGACAAGCGCCTTCTCAACGCCAGTCAGCACAGGGCAGAGCAAGTCTGTTCAATATCACAGATGTTCTCTGAATGTCTAATGTAGGGTGGCCTACTTTCTAATTTGTGAAAACCGGACACTGAGTGCCAGAATCTCGCCCGCCCCTGCTCTGCCTCTTCCCCACAAGGCCTTGCCCTGGCCCCATCCCATCCTTGAGGTACAACCCTTACTCCTTTTATTTCCCAACCATCACTTGCTGTTCTCTCCCCCACCTTCCCTTTGGCAGCTGGGGTGGAGGGTGACTGAGGAAGGATGTTTGAGGGAGAGTGCACTCCAGGAATGAGTGACTGGGGCACGTCGGGATAGGGAGAGCCATGCTTGGGGCAGAACAGGGAAGGTTCAGGCATCTTTCTCCACCAGAGCTGTTCCTGAGAACTCCTCCAGGCTCAAGTAGCAGCTGCTGCTCTGCCCATCCCTGCGGTGGTGACCACACACTGCCAGGTCACTTTTTGATTGGACTTTCTAGCCAAAATCTAGAGACCTGGCAACCTTAGCCAGTGGTCCCTGTTTTGGCTGTTTCCAGCTCAGCAGATCGGTTCCTTTCTGTAGTTCCCCCCCCAGGCCATATTGGGTGGGTAGAGGAAGGGTGGGAGGCACTATCTAGGTCCTAGTGCCACCAAAACAGGGATGTGTCCTCTGCAGAGGTCTGGGTCTAGGAGTTGCTGGGGAAAGGAGCGGCACCAGATGGAAGATGCAGGAGTTTATACAATTCCTTGCCCATGAACTTGCCCAGTACTCTTAGAACACGCTGTAGAGTTTGGTTTCCTTTTCAGTTCTACAGAGACCCCACAAACATCAGCCAG
This sequence comes from Pelusios castaneus, assembly GCA_007922175.1. Classification (NCBI taxonomy): domain Eukaryota; kingdom Metazoa; phylum Chordata; order Testudines; family Pelomedusidae; genus Pelusios; species Pelusios castaneus. The sequence goes on from ML685867.1 coordinate 1,102,799, forward strand.
CCCGACGCCACATGTTGTGTTCTAGGAGTCATCACATTGCCCTGTGGTTGACTACAGGCCATTCTCCAAGTGGCAGAAAGGGCCTGGGTACATGGGGGAAGTATCTAGCCCTGCCTTTCACCCTGCTTCCCTGGGGAAAACTTCAGCGACTACTCTCATGGCTGAAGTTACATGTGCTAAAGGGTTAATAGGGTTGGGGTGCATGGGCCTGCAGAGAGGATGATGGGATTAAATGGCACAAAAAGGACAGAATATTCCATCAAGGTGATGTAAGGGGCAAACGTGCTGAGGGAGGGAATTGAAGGGTTTAGAAAAGATTTTGGCCAAGATCCTCAGAGATCTATAGGAGCCTAACTCTCACTGATTTCAACACATTGTTTTCCTGGGGAGTCTGGCACCTAAATATAGTTGAGTATCTGGGCCTTTGTGACAGGCTGCAGGGGCCAATTCCAGGTCTGCTTCCTCCACCTCCGCTGCTCAGCTTCCAAGGGAGGCCAGCTGTTTGGGAGATAGTAGGAAAATTCCTCAGGAGAGTGAGGGCTCCACATCTAGGGGACAAAGGATTAGGACCACATCTACACTACAGAGCCTATTTCAGCATAGCCCCTTGTGGAGGCAGTTCAGACAGCACAGTAACACCACCTTCTCGAATGATATTAACTATGCCAACAGAAGCTCTTAGTTACATCCCCACAGAGGGGTTTGGTGGCATAGTTATGTAAGCTGGGGAGTGTGAATTTTCCAATACTCCAGGATGGCAAAGATATGCTGGAATAACATTTTAGTGGTGACGATGCCTAAGGTGGGCCCCATCTAAGGGAGGAGGGTCTAAGCAGACTTTGAAAAAAAGGCCTCGCTGACATCAACATGCTTTCTGATGAGTCATTTCACAAGTGGACAGATCTTTACCCTTCCATCATCTGAAGAAAAGCACTACCACTGTCCCCATATCACCACACAAACACCTGGATCCTATTTTGGAGCACTCCAACAACATATACTCAAAAGTCCCACAGCATCAGTTAACCCTGGTAACATCAGCAAAGCAAAAGTTCTCCACCAGCCTGCTCCCGTTCAATCATCAGACCCATCAAGGAAGGTCTATATTGACAGAGAGGAACTGGAAAATGTAGAATATTTTGCCTACCATCTCTCACAGAGGGCAACCCCAGACGGACTCGGGATTCAGCACAGAATCCACTGTGTCAGCCTTGCCTTTGGCAGACTGTCTCACCGAGTGTTCAACAATCATGACATCAGAACACACGCTAGACTTTTAGGGTATGTCTACACTTAAAAAAACTAAGTCGACTCTGTTAAGTCGACTTAACAAGGTATAAGTCGACCTTGTTAAGTCAACTTACAGAATCTACACTACACTATGAAGTCAATGGAGAGCCGCAGCTCCCGGCCCTTGGGGACTCCCGGGGACAAGGGACCTGTGGCTCCCTTCTTCCTGGGACCCATGTGTAACCCATATGCCTAAAAAGGCTATTTCTGAGAGACCTGCTGAGGGTGGGTTACTGTTGTTGGGCAGATTAGTGACCCACAACTGGAAACTTCCAGTAGCAGGGAGTGGTAGCAATTTGAGCATGCTCCACAGTGTACCCTGCTGGTATGATGTGATGTTGTCAGTCAGATGACTGGAGAGCAGCAGCCTGAGCAGACAGCAGGCAGGAGCTGCCTTGAAAGGAGACCATGTGCTCAGTGTTCTGGAGAGGAGCTGAGCCAGGAGTGAACAAGATGTTTTCTCCATGTAAAGGAGTCATTTGCGGCAGACCTTGCAGACATGCATATGGGACTGAGGGCTGGTTGCAGAGAAGAAGAGAAAGTCTGCATGTAATGCAACAGAGGATCCCAGCAAAGAAAGAAGAGGACAGCGATTTCTTGCCACTCAAGCTTCCACACTGGAACAGAGACTGTAGCTGAGAGTTGGGTGAACTCCACACAGACTTTGGGACTCTTGGGTATCTTTCATGCAAGGGATTGTTCTTGGTTAATTGTAGTTTGTTTTCTTAGGATAAGGTTCATTTAGTTAGTAGTTAATAAAGTTCATTGTTATGTTTGTTTTTAGTAGCATTTTAATATGTTGTGAGTGTAGCTCTGAGCAAACTTCGCCGTGAGTCCTGTACAGACTGGATCCTGGGTCTCCAGCTGCTTTCCCCATAGGGGTTGGGGTGTATTTCTGTGGGGCACTGGAGAAGGGCAATTTAATTAATTTTGGCCCACCCGAAGGTTACACATGCAGGTCCTGGCAAGAGGGCAGCCGCAGCTGCCTTCTCCTTGGGACCCGCCAGGAAGCCGCGCACCCCAGGGAGCAGGGAGCCATGGCTCCCCTGTCCCGGGGAGCCACGGCTCCCTTGTCCCCAGCCCTAGGACCTAGGGCGTCCACACCAGTTTTAGGTCAACTTAACAAATCGACTTAGCTGTTAAGTCGACCTAAACAGCGGTTGTTATTAAGTCGCTTTAAGGAAGCTCTTAAGTCGACTTAATGAAAGCCTAGTATGGACACAGGGCTCTTTAGGTCGACTTAAGCCTTCTTAAGTCGACCTATCTTTCAAGTGGAGACATACCCTTAGTTTACGAAGCAGTGGTAATTCCAACTCTCCTCTATCGTTGTGAAACTTGGGTGACCTACAGAAAACACCTGAAAAACATGGAATCAGCATCTTCTCCTCAAGAGCCTGACCATAAGGTGGGAGAATCACTCTACTAACGTTAGTGTCCACATGGAGGCCAACATCTTCAGTGTTGAGACCCTGATTATCCAGCACCAGCTGAGCTGGAACAGACATTGATGCACACTTACCAAAACAATTTCTATCGACCCAACTCACCAACGAGAAAGGAACAGGGAGGCCAAAAGAAAAACTTCAAAGACACCTCAAGGTAAACATCAAGAGATGTGGTATGGACACCGCACGCAGGGAGACAGTAGCCCAAGACAAGGCTAACTGGCAAAGATTTGTCAGAGAAAGAATGGCTACTTTTGAGGAAAATCGCCTTGCACTGGTCACAGAAAAATGATAGAAAAGAAAGGACAGACAACTGTCAAGTAGCACTCGTGGCTCTACCCTGCTTTCCAGCTTGACCTGCAACTTCTGCCCGTGAGTCTGTAGCTCAAGAATTGGGCTCCTCAGTCACTCGTATAAAATAAAACCTGTGAAAGAGATCATCCTCGACCTGAGGAATTGCCACCACTGAGTTAAAATATGGGGGCATCTTCTTCCAGGCCCAATTATTACAACTCATTATAGGAACAAAACCACCCAATCTGAAAAAGCCTGTCTGCTACTCACCAGAGGTCTCATGAACACAGGTTCTCCACATGTCAGCATTGACTCCCACAGTGATTAGAGTCTAATTCCAGGATTTTTTTCTGCTGGGTTCTCCTAGCTACTGAGAGGCCACCTCTCTCTCCATGACTATGACCTTCTACAACAGCTTCATTCCACTGAGGTAATTATGCTTCACCAATGGGTGAGGTTCATGAGTGTTACCATCAGAGCAGGAGTCAAACCTGGCCTACAGAACTCACACAAGAGACAGGAACGGCTATAGACTGATCCTAGAATTTGGGAGAATGAAGTTAAATCTTTCACTGGACCAGCTTCTGGCCATGAAAGAGAAAAGCTCTTCTTCAGTTCCTCTGTGATGCTCAAAAGCTTGTTTCTTTCACCAACAGAAGTTGGTCCAACAAAAGATATGACCTCATCCATCTTGTCCCTCTATTGACAGCTATTGTTATTTCTAATTTACAATAATTCTGCAGCATTCAGATGGTGACATAGGTAAAGCATTCAACAATCTAAATATGAAATAAAACCCGCAAATTTCTTGTAGAGCCACCTGCAGCCCCCCGGGCTGCATTATAATTGTATCCTCAAAAATGTAATGGGCTTTTTTACACAATACTATCCTGCACACATTCTCTCAACTTAAGAAATAATTCACAATTGCTCAGCCACTGCCACATTTTTCAGCCCTTATGTTAGCTGTGAGATCGAATGTTTTCCTTGCCATAGACCAGCTTGCCAAGCTGTTGTGCAAACTTTTGTACTTCTTAAAATATTTTGAAAGGAAAAATATGTTACAATAAATTGGCTTTGAATTCCATATTCAAACTCCACTCTAGCTTAAACCCAACCCACATGTTACAGCCATTAATAGACTTCATCTGGTTTCTCATTCCACAGAAAATGCAGGCTCCCCCAATTTATGCTTTTGCTGCCCATGTAACTGTGGGTTTTATTTTCAGATAAACTAGACAATTTTCCCTTCTTGATACCTAATAAATGATTTTCAACGATCATGTTTATAATAGCAGTTGATGGAAAAAAAAAAGCCATTTGGGAAAAAGACACTGCAAGAGTAGTTTAAATCATGAAATTCAATTTGTTCTGTTTTTCAGCATTTGGTCTTTTCTTTGCTGCCCATGGAAAGACAGTGTTAGCCTATGAATCAATCATGTGTTATCTGTCCTATTTGTTGGTGTCCATAGCAGGCTGTGTGATGGGAGCAATTGCCTAATAAATCATACTAGGTTCAGAGGATTAGTTGTGCTGCAGACTGATCTAAAAGAACTGGTGCTATAGGCCTGATTCGCCTCTCACTTACAACAATATAAATTAAGAGTCAGTGGAGTTGCATGGTTCTAAAGCAGGTGCAAGTGACAGCACATTTTGTCTAACAAAATACGACTTTCTAAACATAAATATACAGTGGGAAATTCTGGCCTTTGAGGATTTATGCTGCTATTGACAATAGAATTTGGCTAGATATGTTTATATCTAATTATAATAAATATCTTAGTAGAATTGTCTTTTCTTTTTAACTAGACACCAAGGATACAGAGCCAAGTTCCCATCTTAGTTTTACCAATGTAAACCCAGAGGAAGTGTGTGTAGCCCATGCAGATATATTAAGAGGTCTCTACTACCTCCTGTGCCTCTGTCCACGTATGTGATCCAAGTCACAATCTAGCTCTAAAAGCACTACTTGTTCTAGATCATTTCATCATCCCGAACAGAGGATGAAATTGACAGTTGGTGGACTTGGACTATGGAAAGAACTTTCTGTGGAAATTAGACAAATCCAGAGTTTTACAGGGTTTTAGGAAATGTTGCCAGATCTTCTGGGACAGAACGGGATATGTCAGTATCAAATTGTAAACTTTTTTTTCTGTTAGGACCTTCATTTTGTATCATGTGCTGAATACTCTACCCTTGAACAAGACAACACTATTTAATTGTATTCTAGATAGCTGCCTTGCCCAAGAAAGGTGTTTGACACCTGGAAGAAACCACCAAGAAGGCAACCTAGGGCCTTTGATGGACGTCAACTGCTGCCTCCACCCCCACCCCAATACAATGGACTTCCTACTCAGGGACCTGCAGGAAAAAGAGACAAGCTTTCCAGCGGAACACATCACAAAAGGAGACTATACTTGAGCAGGGATACTGCTCTGAGCAGGAGTGGGTGTGGGGGGTGTCTATCACCACAAAACTGAACGGCTGGCAGGAAAAAGAGGGCAAGAAAGACACTGCCAAGCCTGAAATACCCTGCATTTAATTTCCTCCCATTCTATAAGTTTCTCATCTTCAAAGCATCTGACGAAGTGGGATTTTCTCTCACAAAAGAAGCTCATGCGATAAATAAATCTGTTAGTTTTTAAAAGTGCCACAGGACTCGTTTGTTTCTCTGCAATAGACTAACACGGCTACCCCTTTGGAACTTAACATATCTCAGACTCACAGAAGGGGTGAGGCAAGGAGAGGGTACGTCTCAAGGACTTTTATTTTGCAGAGACCTGTAACTCTCTAGTCCTTTGAAGAGTAAAGAACCAGAAAATCTAAAGTCAATGAGAGCTTTGATATTGCTATTAGGGAGAAGAAACTCAGATACCATGGTGATGGGCAGCAGCATAAAACCTTTAGATAGACAGACTGATAGATTAGATAATAAGACAAGAATTTCTCTAAGCAGGTAATAGCCTCAGAATTTGTTCATGAAAACCAAGAGGAATTTTACACTCTTACATTATATAAACAGCAAATCAAAAGATTCAGAATAATTTTTCTTTTCTATTCTACAGATGCTGCTCCCCTGAAGTCTGGGGACTGCAGTAATATAACTAAGGGGGAGAATTTGTCTCGAAACACACACACATAAATGTTAAAAAAGACTTTCCCTTGTTTGTTATAGATACACTAGTTGTAAAATTCAACAAAAATGCAAGATGAAGATATTATTTGAGTTGTACTGATTACATATCCAACTTCTATCCCCATGCTATAGACCAGTGGTTTTCAAACTTTTTTTCTCGGGACCAGTTGAAAAAAATCAGTCATGCCCGTGACCCAACAATGACATCTTTGAGCAATGCATTCCAGTCTTGCTGCAGCTGCAGCAGGGGCTCCCACAACCCAGTACCTGAGGGTCAGCGACCCAGTACTGGGTCCCGACCCGTAGTTTGAAAACCACTGCTCTAGACACCGTGGCTCATTGATATCATCATACAGGTGTTATCACAAGTTACTCAAAAGTACCTAAATCATTGTTATGAAACTGTATTAAAAATGACCAAGTGACCCTGGCCTGAGACAACATACATGTTGAGCAGATTTTTAGAGTCAACTTACATATCCCTGAAACAGGAATGAATGATGGAAACACTGACACATGGAAGAAAACAATGTCTACTGTCTCATTGGGGATGACCCATGCACAATTGACTCATGGGCCAGCTTTCCTCTACCCCAGTCGGGTTAATCAGTCATCGTTTATTTGTATAATTAAACTGTTTATGTACTCTTCTCCATGTTCTATATTCTTTCCATTTGTGGCTGTATTCATATCCGTTCTGCTTATGTATCTGGAGCCCTGAGCATCATAAGAATTCTCCCTTCATTTTATACTAGTAAAAGGTGCGTACAATCTATCATACTTTGGGCTTCTGTTCACTGTGTAATAAAACATTGAAATATTCTGTATAAAAAATTCTGTTCTCTTCTATTTAGGCTTTTATTCTGTCCTCATCGGCGTGGTAACTAAGCACTTCTATAACAAGGGCCCAGGAATGTTTTACAATGCCACTCACCAGTCTTTTATCTTGCTGCTCCCTTCACCATTCTTTCACACTCATCATGGCTCCATGCCTTTATCATTCCTGGTCCCTGTGTTTGGAACAGTCTCCCACTTGTATTCCATCCAGATCCCTCTGCCTCCTTCTTCAAATACCCTCCTTGTCACCCACTTCTTCCTGGAATTCTTTCTTCTTTGCCCTCCTCACTGGTAACCCGTTTACTATCCTGACCCAGAATGGGTGAGATGGCCTGGTCGGTAATGTAGGGGTATGAATGGTCCACACACACTCCTGATTGATTGATGTAGCTATGCTGACCTAACCCCCAGTGTAGACTCAGCTCTATCTATGAAAGGTGGCTTTTATTGACCCAGCTACTGCGCCCTGGTCTACACTGAGAGTGAAGTTGAACATAAGGCTGCTTACCATGACCTTCTGCAGCTTGTGTCTGCACTGTCAGAGCAGTACATTCGAAAAAAATGGAGCTCTTATTCGATCTGCTAACACCACCTCTGCAAATGGCGTAGCACTGAGGTCGAAATCTACAGTTCTAATTTAGGTCCCTGTAGCAAGAGAGTAGCTCTACCGGTTTTTCCTGTCCCCTTTACCATGACAACATAGCTACTCCCCTGCTTGCAGTCCTGGGAAGTTTTCAATTAATTCCTCTCTCTATATGAAGCACTGTGCCTGTCTGTTCTGCCTGCAGCAGAGAAACAGCAAGGAAAGCTTTTCCTGCTTTTTTTTTCTTTAGAGAAGAGGAAAGGGGGGTGAACGGAGACAACTGCCTCTCCACAAGCCCCTGAACCTACTCCCCAAAGTGCAATACATTTCAGGAAGTAGTGTGAGCAGTGGGGATGCGAAACCCTGAACAAGCAATTTGGTGTGATCTCTCGCCTTCGCCTTCTGTAATTAGACATCCTAAAATCGAATTACAACCCCACCCCCAGTGTAGACAAGCCCTGTGATTTGGTGGAGTGGTGTTCCTACACAAATGGAGAAAACCCTTCCATTGTTGTAGCGTCAGACTGGCTACACTACATGGTTGTGCCAGTATACCTACAGCACTGTGCCTATGGAGGTATAATCTCTGTACTGTGGAAATATCCCACATGTCTTGTCTTGTGACCAGAGGCACTTTGCCTGTCTGAAGCACAATGCCTCAGGAGCACCTGTTAGGGTAGTGCACCTCTGCATTGTGGCCTACCACAAGACTGTGTTTATTGCCACAGCTGAGACTCAGGTGAATGTATAGGGCATGACAGGACATTACCCTACCTTATAGAAATCTTAGCCTAGCGTGTTTACCTAATAGCAGCAGTTTTAAATGTGCCTTGTATGAATGAACCATATTTATAAGAAATGACAATTACTTACCTGTAAAAACACAGGACTTGAGTCTCATTTACATTAAGAACCTTTGACATCACTTTAGCAGTGCAAAGTAGTCTTTATTGTGTCTAAATATAATTTACTGTCACTTCAAGGTCCCTTTGCACTGCCATAGTGGTGTCAAGTGATCTTAGTGTAAATGAGAATCGAGCCTTAAGTGTGAAGCAGATCTTTGATCTGAATCTTGTGCATGCCAAAGGTTTTGTCTACACTAGCACTGATGGGAGAGCTCTGTCCCATCGCCATAGAGAGGCTATTCAGGAGATCTTTCCGTGGTGCAGCTGCAGCGGTTTAACTGTGTTGCTGTAAGGGCAATAGTGTTGTGCGAACATAACGTAGTAACAGTGGAGACGAAAGTTACATATCCAGGAGTGAACGTCTGACGAAGTGGGATTTTCTCCCACGAAAGCTCATGCGATTAATAAATCTGTTAGTCTTTAAAAGTGCCGCAAGACTCTGTTGTCACTGCATAGTTAGGTATTCGGCCTAGGTGCTTTTCTTGGCATATTTCCTAGCAAATCAATAAATACTGGACAGCGCTGCTGGGCCTTTATTAACTCTTCAGTTTCTATGCCAGTCTGAGTTACCTTATCTGTCGGGCCATCAGAATGCTTGATATGGCTAAGCAGAGTTGGCCCAAGGGAAAAATGCAGCTCATTTCACAAATTAGTCTGTTGCTCTCTTCAGGTCAGGTGTAAATTTGTGGAATTCCACTGAGACAAAAGGCTGCCACGGGAACGCCGGGCAGGTCACTGAGGCCAGCCTTTTCAAACTCAGGTGCCTAGTATTAGGTACTAAGTGATTCTGATTCTGGGTGATGCTCAGTGCCTGCATCTCCCATCGGGAGGTGTACAGCCATATATACAGTTAGGTATAAATATTATTGTTGCTCATTTCATTTTTTTTATCCTTATTGAGCCTCCCTCAGAGGCTCCTGTAGTTACTGGAGCCATCACAGAAGACTGAGGACAACTGCCCATGGCTGCCGGCCCCAGAATCAAACTGTGCTCTTGGCTGGACCTGTGGCAATTCTTTGAGAGCACCACTGGAGACTCCAGCCTCTCCAGCCATTCAGCATGTTGCTTCCACACCCCTAGGCTATGTCTACACTTGTAAATTTAGGTCGACTTTAGCTAAGGTGACTTAAATAAATCAACTTTAAGTCAACTTAGTTAAGTCAACTTAGCATGTCTACACCTAAATTTTACAGTGTTTTGAATCCTAACACCTATTTTGATTTGCTGTTACAGCCTGACCTGATGCTATGTCATACACTCCCCTGCATTTAATTTCCTCCCACTCTGTAACTTTCCTATCTTCAAAGCATCTGACGAAGTGGGATTTTCTCCCACGAAAGCTCATGCGATAAATAAATCTGTTAGTCTTTAAAAGTGCCACAGGACTCTGTTGTCTTCCTAAATTTTAAGTCGACTTAGGGGGGACCTCGGGCAGGTCCATGATGCCAGGGGGGGCACCCCTTGCCCAGTGCCAGGGGGCTCAGCCTTTGCCCCATTGTACCAGGGTACAATGCGGCAAAGGGGGGCAGGGACCCTGGCAGGGCATAGGGGCAGGGTGGGCAGGGGTCTGCCCTGCCCTTTGGGGGGGCATGCCAGGCTCTCCCTGTGCCACCCCCCTGGCAGGGAGGGCAGTGGGGGAGTCCTGGAGAGCCCTAAGTCGACTTTAAGTTTTCATTTATTTTGCTGAAGTCGACTTAAGGAAAGTGTAGTGTAGACACAGAGTACATTAAGTAGACTTAAGCAAGCTTAAGTTGACTTAATTTACAAGTGTAGACACACCCCAAGTGATTACCATGGTCAGCTTGTGAGGTGAGTTGAGAGGCTCTGTAGAAATGGAAAGTGTTATTTTTACAGGCAGTTTTACATAGGAAAGCAGGCAATGTTCCTTATCTGTGCTTTAATGTTATAACAATATAGTTAGAGAAGCATGATGACAGAGAGACAGACACCAAAAAGCAAAGAGCAAAATTTGACATTCTAAACCTCCCCCCCACCACGTTTCCCTCCCTGTCAGCAGCTTGTCCTGACTCCCTGACATACCTTTGCAAATTTTCATTTCTGAACACATCATTCAAAGGCATTTTATGGAAATTTAGTTGGGAAAAATAGGCACAAACCTTTAGCTTCCTCCCCCTTGAAGGGCATGAGAATTGATGAATATTTTTGGTGGAAGAAAAAGAACATAATGGTCAATTTTTGCTAAACCACAGCTCCCTCAGAGACTTTGCCCTCTAATCAAGTAGAGTCGGCCTCTTTGTGACAGGACAGGGTCTAGTTCTCGAAGATTTCCAGTCAAAAGTACTAAATGTTTTTTTCGGCCTTTCTATTACATGGCCAAGTATTTCATTTTGCTTTCACAGTGTCAGGCTTGGAGTGACAGCTCCAACCTTTTCTCCCCCATTGAATTAGTTCTGATTTAATGAAACAAATACAGAAAAAGTAAAGCTCTTCATATTTATTCACCAAAGTCTGCCTCAGGACCGATGGTTGGCTGATGAAAACCTCTAGCTCCATCTCTCTCCGTGGGAGAAACTATGTAACTTTCTGTTTTCCTGTCAACTACATTTGTACATTTTGTTCACTTCTCTTAAGCACTGCGTCTCAGTTGCCTTAATCAGTCTAGCAGGCTATTCATGGTGCCGAACAAGGCAAATATTCCAGGCTAAAGCAAAATCTCTTAGTCTGTACTTTGCAAGCCTGATACAACTGAGTAATCTTTACTCACTGACTCAAGCAACCCAAATGTTGGCCTCTTGCTCATCTGTAAGATGACACTTTCATCAGAACAATACTTGCTAACCCCATTCTGAGCCTTCCGTTTAATACCAGCTCAAAAGGAATCTCCTGAAAGGCTAATTCCACTTTCTGCACTATGCTGGGCTTTTCCTGAAGGTCGCTTCCAAGTACTGATTGAGCCTGACCCTGCTTCAGCTGCTAGACACAGAGCTGGGCAACATTTTTACATCTTTTCTTTTGGTCGAAGAAGTGAAGACATGGGCCAACCAAAACATTTCACAAATCTGTGTCAAATTCACTGAATTGTTTTGGCAATACACAAACAAAAATGTTTTTAAAAGTATATTTTTTTGTATTCAGGTTGACCAGAAACCATTTATTTTCAATGTTTTGGTTTGGCTACCAAACTGAAAAAAATTGGTTGAGATCACAGCCCAAGCAGGAATGGCTACAGCGTCTCTGTGTCTACACTACAATCAGACACCCATGACTGGCACATTTCAGCTGACTTGGGCTCCTGTGACTCAGGCTAAGGGGCTATTTAATGGTGGTGCAGATGTTTGGACTTGGGCTACAGGCCAAGGATCCTCCCACCTTGCAAGGTCCTACAGCCAGGGCTGGCTCTGGGGATGGGTGGGGCCCAGGGCCAATAGGGCTGTTGGGGCCCCTGACCTCCTCCCCCGGGTGTTGGAGGGGGACAGGGCTGCCCTGGGCCGGAGGCTGGGCTCAGCGCTCCTGCCCTGGCCCCTGGGTCAGCTGGTCTGTCCCTGGGGGTGGGTGGGCGCATGGTCGCTCCGCTCTGGGGGAAGGGCCAGCTGGCGTGCTGTACAGCCTCTGGCACAGCCTTCCAGGCCCTGTGGCCCTCAAGGGCTGTGCCAGAAGCCACACCGAATCCTGTGAGCCCAAGTCAGCTGTCATGGGACAACTGCGGGGTTTTAATTGCAATGTAGACATGCCCTGTGAAGCAGAACTATTATTAATTATTATTAGGAGTAAGTCAAATATTGTATTGATTTCAGTAACAACAGAATCACATATAGGGCCAGATCCTCTAAAGATGCACAGCAGCATAGTTCCACTGAAGTCAATGATCCTATGTTAAAATATGCCAGCTGAAATTTTGACCAACACGTGTCAGAGCAGGATAAAAAGAATATTACGTAGACAGAGCTTACAAAGCACAATGGCTATGTCTACACTGGCAAGTTAGTTCGAATTAAGGAGGCTTAATTCGAACTAACTGAAGCCATGGCTACACTAGGCTTTAGTTAGTTCAAATTAAGGGCTTCCTTAATTCGAACTAATAAGTTCGATTAGGGTATTCGAACTAAAGGGTTAATTCGAACTAACTAGTTCGAATTAGCCAATGTGGCCATGTTAATTCGAACTAATTTCTTAGTTTGAACTAACCGGCCATTGAAATCAATGGGGATCGCTAATTCGAACTAAGCGAGTGCCATGACTGGCACTTGCTTTGTTCGAACTAACTTTTTCTAGTTCGAATTAAGTTAATTCGATCTAACTAAAATTAGTTCGAATTAGTTAGTTCGAACTAACTAATTCAAACTAATTTTAGCAAGTGTAGAAATAGCCAATGGGCCTAAATCTCTACTTCCTTGTACCTTGTTTAGTCAAAGTAGGTGTAAAACTACCATTCTGATTTGGTAGCCGCTTACGCTGTTTTACTGTCACTTTGGACTTCTGTACAAGATGATACAAAGTTAAGCCAGTGCAGAACCAGGCTCCTTGGCTGCATCTACACTGGTAAATTAAGTCGACTTAAGCTTGCTTAAGTCGACATAAGGAACATAAAGTCAACTTAATGAAAATTAAGTCGACTTTATTAAACCTGCTTTTCACTCGACCTAAGGCTTAATTTGACTTTTTAAAGTCGAATTAAGCCAGTGTAGACGTGGGGTAGCCCTAAGTCGACTTAGGGCTACCCCAGGACTACACCAATGCCCTCCCTACCGGGGGGGAGTACAGGGGGGAGCCTGGTGTGCCCCCAAAGGGCAGGGCAGAGCCTGTGTGATGCTGTCTGGATTTAGGGAAGCATTTATGATATTATTTTCTATTCATATATCCTAAATGCTCTATAATCCATAGGAGCTATGTCATGTTTGGTATCAATAGAAAGGTAGTAATTTGCTGGGAATGATTATATAGTTCATGTCTAGGAATTCTATTTGGATTAGAAGTTAGTTTAGATAGGAATTTGGTGTTCTATCTGTACATTAACTTGTGTGATTTTATGGAAATGTCTGAGAGGGGCGGGTGTGTCAAACCATTGTCTCCTTAATGTTAAGGAATGTGCCAGGTGATATGGGCCCATTGTGTCCTTAATGGCTCATCAGTTGACTCCCTGGGACCATATCACCTGGCAGGTTCCTTAACATTAAGGAGACAATGGTTGTTCACACCCTCCCGTCTAAGGCATTCCTCCAGAATGACACAAGTTAAAGTATGGATATAACATCAAATTCCTAACTTCTAATCGAAATAGAATTCCTAGACATAAACTATATAATAATTCCCAGCAAATTACTACCTTTCTATTAATACCAAACATGACATAGTTCCTATGGATTATAGCACTTATTAGATATCCATAGAAAATAATATCATAAATGCTTCCCTAAATCCAGACACTGTCACACCCTGCCCACATGCCCTGTCCTTTGGGGGGCATGCCAGGCTCCCCTGTGCGCCCTCCCAGCAGGGAGGGCATTGGTGTAGTCCTGGGGTAGCCCTAAGTCGACTTAGGGCTACCCCAAGGCTACACTGGCTTAATTTGACTTTTAAAAGTCGAATTAAGGCTTAGGTTGAGTAGAAAGGTGGTTTAATAAAGTCGACTTGATTTTCATTAAGTCGACTTTATTTTCCTTAAGTCGACTTAAGCAAAGTGTAGTGTAGACGCAGGGCAAATTAAGTCGATTTAAGCCAAGCTTAAGTCGACTTAATTTACCAGTGTAGACGCAGCCTATGTGCTAATTAATCTCTTCTATACCAGCTGAATATATGGGCCTATATCTGGGTTGTCACTAAGCGACAAGGAGAGGAAAAATTACTAAGTTTTCTACCAAGAAACATTCTTTCTTCTCCCTTTCTTAATTCCACAATCATTGAATCCTGGCATTTCTCCAGAATCATTCTCTCTTCTCTTGAAAATTAAAAGCAACAATAGCAAAATAATAAAATAAATAATAGCCTTAATAATAATAGTTACTTTATGTGTAGTAACTTGACCAATGCCCAGAACCACACAAACTCAGCAAACATCTGTCTTAAACAACCACTTTCAAATTACAGATGAGAAAAAAAAGTTTTCCATTCAATTATTTGTGCAGCTCTTAATAGAAACACTTTGCTTTTTAAAGTTAACAAACAAGTTACTCACTCCTGAGAGCTTGTGTGCCAAGTTACAGCCTGCAGCAATTTTTAAAGAAAACATTTTTTTGCTATAAACCTAGGAAAATGGAGGTTTGTGTGTAAAATGCTGAAAGATGGCATAGCCACTAGCAGGCACTGTTATAATGAGGTTTTCACTTAAGCTCATTAAAAGCTGGGCAAAAGAGAGAGTTGCATTTTTTGCATGAGCTGAAGATCAGATTCAGCCCTCGCACAATCTCATAGCAACAGACACAGAAACTGTGCCTCATTACTTGCCTTGTCCAACAATCAAGTCTTTAACGAGAACAAAGGTTGACAGTGATTAATCATTAAGCAGTTTCTTGTTCCTTTCTGCACGTGTTCTATGAAGCCTCCTGCAGAGACAGTCTGGCATACTTCCTGTCTGTGCAATACAGTGCCCATGTCTGGGCAGACAGAGAAGTCTTTTGCAAAAGCTAAACATACAGATGAACGTCTTGTCTCTATTCTGAGCATGGCAAATTCTGAATGCATGCACATACTGCAAAAAATAATAAACCTTCCACCATACATCTGATTATTGTACATTGTGTGGAAATGACCTAAATGGGGATTTGTCCCCACGAAACATGTCCCCAAGGATTTCAGTGATGTATTATTAAAAATTTCCCAAGTACATCAGGATAATCTTTGGTCTAGTAAATTTATTTAAAGGTCTCCATTTTGGAAAGATTTTGTTTCTTTGTAATGAAAATAACTTGCATGTGTTGAAATATCAACAAAGAAGGTTACTGTAAAATGCTTAGATCGGAGATCATGGGTGAAATCTTGACTCCATTGAAGTTAATGACAAAACTCCCATTGACTTCAATGGGAATAGGTTTTCAAACCTCCCGTCTCTAGCCATCTACACAGTGATACAGTGGCACTGTTTCCTCTGAGTAACCTTAACCTAGAACTTCTGGACCAGATTCTCAGTCTGCATAAATGGACACAGACAGAGATGTAGGGTCAGATTCTCAGACAGTATAAGTAGAAAAGGCTCCACTCAGGCCTGTATGGTGCTGTGGTTTTAAATGTTCTCTATGCTTTCATTTATATTGAAACGAATGGGCATACTTCAGGGGGAGTCGGATTTAGGGGGCAAGTAATCCAAGTGACTACATGGGGTGCCAGGCTTGAGGTTCAATTTTTTAAATGGCTGATATATATACGGTATGAATAAATACTGATTCACAGATCTGTGTGTGCAAATGTATTGTCATATATGACAGTGATTAATCACTTATGCAAATCATGCATCAAAGTTGTAAAACGGGCTACAAATGTAATTAAAAAATAGGGTATTCAAAAATGTAACGAATGGAGCAGTGGGTGAGGGTGCTGAAGACGCTCCTTGCCTGAGGTGCTTTTGGATTAGGGCTGGCCCTGCTCTACTTGCATGAACAATGATAATTCACACACAAAAAAGTGATACAAGATGTCTCTTACCTGTTCTACTTTAACATTATCATTTCCTTCAAAGCTGTTAACAAGAAAAGTAAGCTTCAGTGCACACACTACAATAGTGTGTGTGTGTGTGTGTGTGTGTGTGTGAGAGAGAGACAGAGAGTATACGTCTATACACAAATATACATGCATACAGATATACACCTCTGGCTCTCTCTCTATAAATTATACTACATACATTTATATGTACATTGAGGTTTACATTGCTTAATGGCAGTTTTGACTAGCAAATAATGACATTGAAGTAGTACATGATAAAGGGCTTGATCTGCAGCCCTTTTCTCATGTGAATAATTCTTGGCTGTCCAAAGCGTCTTATTGATTTGTGACTGTCCCTGTGAATGAAGAGTGCTGACGTAAATTAGTGTGGATTGCAGGATCAGCTGGTACCCATGTTTCTGTCAGTTAGTGACTTCCTTAAAAACATAGTGGACACAGAAATAAGGGAGGGAAAGATCAGTTTTTCTCAGTAATTAGTACCAATACAACTTACAATACATGGGTAATTTGTGTTCACTTTTTTACCACTTTAATTTTCAGCCTAATCATCAGTCTGTTTTAATTTTTGCCATTGATATTTATCCACTCTTTACCCAGCCATTTCTGTTAATTAAAACTATTTTTTCATTGCTTCTAAATAAAAATAGAACAAAGGAATAACTATCAAAGCCCACTCAGGGGAAAAAAATCACTAAACAATACTCAGGGTTCAAAGGAGGTGAGTTTTACATTGGGGGGAGGGGAGGAACGTCAATCCGAAGTAAAATGTTTAATGAAGAAACGAAAATAATTAAGAAATACAAAGAACACCATCAAGAAAAAGACCCTCATCATTGGTGACTGAACACTTTCCTACAAATGGACACGACACGGATGACATAACAGGCAGTGGGACATAATAAGATCAAAGCACTCCTGCTGGGAATGCACAGCATAAACATGAGCATCTTTAAACTGGAGCCTCCTGGGATCAACTTTCTAAACTAACAACGCTGAACTCTGAACTCTGATGGAAAACAACGTTGAACGCTGAAAAGCAATGCTTCTACTGTACGAATAATGTCTCAGAGACTGGACCGGCCAGCAGCAGCCATGTGCTGATTAGCCCCCATGTGGAAATTTAAAACACAACAGTTGTATTGAATAGTGAATTACAAAATTAGGACCCCAGGTGTCTGGATCCAGGTTAGGTGTCACTGGGGATAGAGCAGGAGGCAAATTGTTCCTCACCTGGGGACACCTTGCCATAGATCTGAGTGGGTAGCGTAGGCTCAATACTTGCCCTCTTCCCCCATGTTAAATGAACTGGTTACTTAGGTTTTAAGTATATAGCAGTTGTAAATACCCACAAAACCATGCAGCCATACTCCAGTTATAATTAATGCTGTCTTTGTTAGAAGGGACCCAAGGTTTATATTGGTGCTTAATTTGAAGGATTGACTGAAAGCTTAGGGCTGCTGTCTTCTCTGTTTTGCCATCCAAGCGAGAGTGGTAAAGGAAGCCTATGGGCAATGATGACAGCCTGAGGGTCAGACAGATCTGCATATTTTAATCCATCTAGGCCAAAAGCAGCTTCATTAAAATATGAACAAATAAGGTTCTCCAAAGAGCACTTGAGGGGTTTTTAAGCATCTTTTTGTGTGTGTGTGTGTGTGTGTGTGTGTGTGTGTGTGTGTGTGTGTGT
>ML685867.1:1120596-1178789 GCA_007922175.1 Pelusios castaneus
GTGTGTGTGTGTGTGTGTGTGTGTGTGTGTGTGTGTGTGTGTGTGTGAAGAAATGGTAACTCGGTAAGCAGCGATTTTATCACGTGTCCATGTCCATCTACATATGTTTATTCTGTTTAACTTGATGCATTTCTGAGCACGGGGATTGTGAAACGAAGCACAACGTATGGTTATCACGAATCTACAGCTCACGCACGGACCTTTCTCAGCTACGCTGGCGTCTGAGTACATGGAATGAACAGAACGGTTTGTGAGGGTGTAAGTGCGTATGTCAACACTGCCTCCTGGGCAACACGCCTCTGAGAAACTGGTTGAGAAAAAGCTTCCTTAAATAAGAATCTCCCATGAAAGCTCATGTGATAAATAAATCTGTTAGTCTTTAAAAGTGCCACAGGACTCTGTTGTCTAATTACACAGCACAGGAAAGCTACGATACAAACAGAATATACAGAAATCCCCTTTCTACAGCTACCTGTTGGAAAGCTTTGCTGCCGGTAAACACCCATGACAGGTCTCTTCTGTTCCTCTTGTATCGCTCTTCTACAATGGCAATTAAACAGCCCCCCCCCCCCTTATTCCCATTTTCCAATCAACATGTTCTGATAATTAAAAGACAGAGAGAGCAGGCAGTCATGTATCACAAGTTTGCTGCTTTATTGACAAGAAGGCTGTGTGGTCTAGCGGTTAGGGCTGCTCCCTACTACTTTGAAGATGTAGGCTCTAATCCCACCCTTTGCTCCTCACTTGGAATGATTAACTTCAGCTGCCTCTGTTTCTCATCCTGCTCTTTGTCTGTTTTATCTATTGATATGGTAAGCTATTGAGGGTGGGGTGGGTGGAGGGGGGGAAGGGACTGCCTCTTATTCTGTGTTTGGACAGTGCCTAGAACAATGGGACTGGAGTTTTGCTTGGGGCCTCTCAGGAGTACAATGTTACTACTAAATACTCGAACACCAAATGTTCCATTTATTAAACAGATCCATTAACATGAACTGGATTTATTTTTGCTGTGCATATTTGGAATATATATATATACTCTTTGGAGAAAGAATCTTGTCTTCTGTGCTTGGCGCAGGGCTGGGATCATTGTAGCAGCTGGCGAGCAATAACATCATCCTTTTCTGAAGTGCCTTTTGCTAAGCAGCCGAGAGCAGCACCACAAAACATTAAAGGAAAACAAATGAACCAAACCCTCTGACAACACCTTCCATGTGAGCCAACAGGGACGGTGTTTGAGATGGAGCTTGCTGAGAGAAATGGGCGTTGTATTATGCTTTGTAGGCCTGTGGCAGTGGCGTAGTGAGGGTATCCGGCGCCTGCCAGCACCTGGGGGCCAACCCCACATTTATGCTCCCTCAGGCGCCTCATTCCACCCCACGCCTTGCAGCCCCCTGTGTCCCAGTGCCCCCATGCAGCCTGGCACCAGGGGGGCTTGGCCCCTCCCTGCCCGCCCCCATCGCTATGCCACTGGCCTGTGGGTAAAGACTCAGCAGGCTTCCTCTGAGAAAAGGCTCCCCTGAGGAGGACCATCAGATGAGAAAGTCAAACTCCTTCTCTTGGCTACATCCTGATTGACAGCAGAGCCTCTCTGGGCAATCAGAACTACTGGGCAGGGGAAATCTTTCAAATGTTATGCTCTTAGAATGATTATCCAGTCCTTTATATATACTAAGCCTGAATTGTAGCTTTTGACATACCAACCACTAGTATCCTCGTTAGTCCCCCGTGTCTCCTGACCTCAGGAGGAAAGGTTGGATTCCACTCCTGTGCAGTAGGTCAGCACAAGCCTATTATTCATGCAACATAGGGCCCAAATGGGATTTAAGTGATGTGTTAGCTAAGTGCTCTACCCCAAACCCTGCACTCCACAAATTGTTTTGCTTAGGCATTTGGGCATTACATTTGCATTATGTGCCTTTAAAGCCAGATCCAGAATAAGGGAAGACTCCCATTGGGTTTAGAATCAGGCTCTGACATAAAGGAAGGTTCTTAACTAAAATAAATACTGAGATTAAGACAGAGACACACACCTGTGGAGAAGAAAAGAGAAGACAGCATGCTTTTCAGTCACAAAAGAGTGAGAAGGCAAACTGACATGCAAAGAGGATGATTTACTATTTTGAGGCACTGTCAACATTTTTTGTCTGCAAGGTTCCTCTGCCTTGGCTATTTATCCTGGTCTCACTTTGGCTATTTCCAGGGTGTACAGATTTATAAACCACAAAGAACAATCCGAATACCATATTGCTCATTACATTAAAATTGGGTTCTGTGTTGAAGAGTGAACGAAGACATGGCACCTTCTCACTCAACAGGCCCATTCTCTGTAAGTCAGAGATCTTCACTTTAATGACTAAATGGTTTTGGGTTTTTTTACTACTTTTGTCTACTGGAAGCTCTGCACAACCAACATAGCTACCAGACCTGTCTTCCTGTGCATCAGCAACAGAAGAGTTTATTACATTCCAACCACTTCCACCTCAGATGACTCAATGGGTTAGAACAAGTGACAAAAGGGCATAAGTTAGCCTGTAAAATCTTTAATACCAGAAGTGATGCATAGGAAAGGAAGAACCCTACTTGAATTCAGAGCCCAGGTTGTATAGACAGAACTTGACGTTAGTAAAATATGTCTCTTTACTTACACATGGCTTGGGGTAAAACTCATTTTGCAGACAATGGGAAGACTTCCATGGACTGCAATGAGTGTTGGTTTATAGCCCATATTGAACACATTTGATTTGGAATGATTGACAAACTGCGTCCCAGAATGGCATTTTTACAGTCACTGTTCAGAGCAGAGCTATACTAAAGGTTTATATTGTTCTCTGTAAAGGTCATATCATATCAAAGAGCACGGAAAGGAAACCTTGCAAGAAGACTTAGTCCCACTGTAGCTTAATCCTAATTTACAAGCCATAAAAACATTAAAAGATACTCTTTCTTTTTTAACTCTTACTTTTGATAGGCATCCTCTCTTTCCTATCTGTCTGATTCTGCCAGGGACAGCATTTGACCGTCACATGGGGCAGGAAGTACCCTTTGGAGTTCAAACTCCAAAACATTTTTGTGCAGATTTGTGCATTTTCAATCTCTTCCATAAAAGGGCATTTCAGGACATTGCCTCTTATATGATACCCATCTTGTTTGTGCAGTAATTTTGCAGTGGCAGGGGATGATCTAAATCAGCGGTGTCAAACATCAGGTTCACTGGCCAGATGCAGCCTGCAAATCTCTTCCATCCAGCCCTTGACTGCGCCCCATGGGACCACAATCTCTCCTTAACAGAGAGAGAGAGGTTTCAGATACCCAGCGCTCTGCAGTGCTGCAAGAGTGTCAGGTCTTGCGACATCGCTGAGCGCTGGGTATGCGAGACTGCATTCCATGAGACCAAACTCTCTCCCGAACAGAGAGAGAAAGAGAGAGAGAGAGGAGAGTGGTCTCGCAGAGCGCAGTTTCGCATACACAGTGCTCCGTGATGCCGCTGTAAGTGCCCTAGTATTTCGATTTATGGTATGCACGGCCCACTTGAAGTACATTTAAGTCAAATCTGGCCCGCCATAGCAAATGAGTTTGAAACCCCTGGTCGAAAGTATTTTCTGATCTTAAATTCTGTGACCCTATGTCACAAAGATCCTTGTTCAAATCAAAGTTCTTTGGTCTTTCTTGTCCCCACTGCACATAAATGGTGTGAACTAGCTTTTTACTCTATGATCAGTCTATCTAAGCGGCTAAAAACTGGTTCAAATAGCCAGATCAGAGGCCAAGTGCGCAGCATTTCATTGCCATTTCTGCTGACAACCTTTAAAGAGAGTATTTCAGTTTATACTAAGTGGCTGCCAGCATTAGACATCAGTTATGTCCAGGGCAATCAGAGGTCAGATGTTTTCATCTTGGTTTACCAGTGTGATATGTTCCCATATACCAGGAGCAGCCACACTTTCAGTCAGAACAACGGTTGCTGGATTAAGGTTAATTAAAAAAGAAAAAAAAAATCCCCAAAGGTTAGTTTGGCACTTTGGAATAAGCTATCAGTAAAGTTACGCAGAGAGCCACAGCATGGCTTCTGCTTCCCGTTTGTTCCATGAGGGAAATAAGCTGTTCCAGCATTTCCCAAACTAATTTGGCCACCCAACACTTTTGGGCTTGGAATACATTGATGGAACACATACATGCTGGTCCAGGGGCAAGGGGGGTTCTATCGAAAAATTGCTGCACATATTGCTTGAGAGTCGATTTAAAAGTGTTAGGTTTTTTGGGGGATGTCTTTTATTTTACAAAGAAGGAAAAATATCACTAGCATCAAAATTTTTTGACAGAACACCTGTTCACATTGCGCGGAACACCAGTGTTCCGTGGAACACGGTTTTCGGAGACACTGAGCTACACCAATCTTTTCCTAGCCCCATGTACTCCTCCCTCTGTGTCAGCTCTGCTGGGCTGGCACATTGCGGGCAGAGCCAAGACTATACCCACTGCTCAGCTCTGCCTACCCGTTCTCACCCACAATGGAGAAGTCTGGAAATGACTCTCTCCCACCTGTGCTGTGACTCACGATGCATATATATAAGGGATACCAAATGTCGTCATCTTTCTCATGTGTGAGCACACAGACCATTTCACAAACAAAAAGAAGACATGGAGTGTATAGGTCAAAACACCCATTTGACTTCAGTGGGGCGAAGATTTCACTGTATGGGTTTGATCTACAAAGGGCGTTGCAATGCCTAATTTTAGGGGACCTGATGCCCAATGGAATCCTCTGCCCTTAGTTAGGTGCGCAGGCTCCTAGGGGGAGAGCTAGACCCTAAAAGTGGGATTCACAGAAGCCAGCATGCCAAGTGGGGAGCCATATAAACTAGCCAGTAGGAAGTGCATGACCCAAATCCCACTCCTGAAAGGCGGTTATGTACCTAACTTTGAGCCGGGGAGAAGCACTTATCTCTACTCAGCTTTCACAGCCAGGAGCCCTTTCCTGGAATTAGATGTGAAAGCCAAAACCTCCAAGGGGAGCTGGTACTTCCTCACAAACCCTTTCCACCCATACTTTAAAGCTCCATGCTTGAAACACTTATCAAGGAAATGGGCATCTGGGGTTCAAATTCCCACTCTCCCTAGTTTGGAGCAGGGACTAGAGAGGGCTGATGACTCTTTAACCCAGTGATTGCCACATCCTCCCGGGAAATCCAGACCCTGCACCAATGAATGTTTAAGTATTTTAGAAGAGGCCAAACAGCGTTAACAGGTGAGATTACCATCCGAATGCTCTATACCCAGTGGTTAGAGCAATCACCTGCTTGCCTCTGCAAAGAGCAGGGTTCTTAGAGATTTAAAGATGCAGTACAAAGAAAATTTAGGGGATAAATGGCACAAAAGTTATACAGCTAAAACTACCTTTGCCAATTAGCTCAATGCTAATAAAGAGGGACAATCCCATTCATGGATGACAGATATATCAGCATCTTTAATATCATTGTTCTTGGGGGTGTTTTAGAATAAAGGGTCCCAGCCTCACTGAGCTTAATTGTGGGTGAGTTTTCATTCCTGATAAAGAACGTAGTCTTTGAGCCATAATAATTTCCATTTGTGACTTGAATTCCTCCTCTAATCCCCAAAACTGAGGTAAAATGCTATTATTTATCAAACATGTAGATAATGCAAACACTTCGGTTACCTTCTCTGGACTTGAGGAAGAGCTCTGTGTGGCTCAAAAGCTTGTCCCTTCCTTCAACAGAAGATGGTCTAATAAAAGATATTACCTCAGCTTGCTTGGTCTTTCTCATATCTTGGGACCAACATGGCAAGAACACTGCAAATTACCTATCTAATAAGTCACTCGGTCCTCCGAGAATGTTTGGAAAATCTTTTATTTGGCATGGTGAAGTTCTGCAGTGATGATGGTGTGGCACAAAATGAAGGAAGACTTACAGTAAACTATGATTATGTTGAAAACCGGCTGCTCATCACTACAGTCATAGCCACATTCTCACCAACTGACTAAGACACCCTTCCCTGGAAGGAACATGCACAGATTAAGATATACTTGGTTTAAAAATGTGCCAAGTGCCTTTCTCTTCCAGCCCATTTTTTAATACAGCATGCCCAGGTGCCTCACTTCTCAGATGCCATTGTGTGCCTATGGAGCACATTCTTAACCAGAAAATTCATTCTCCTTGAAGAACAGGGAGAGTGAATTTACTTTGGGAGTAAATAGGATTTATCCCAACTCTGCTTCTACAGTAAAGTCTGAACCAAAGCCCACAGAAGTCAATGGGAGTCTTACTGAGCATAACACTACTCTTTTCTTTCATTTCCCCATCTCTCATATGAGGATAACAACACCTCCTTTCTCCAGTCCTTCACCTGTCTTGTCTATTAAGATTTTAGGCTTGCAGGGCAGGGACCGTCTCATCATTTATATGTACTAGCACAATGGGATTCTGATTTCAGCTAGGGCCTCTAGCTGTTAATAATATACAAATAAATAAGTTATCAAAGAATAACAAAGTGTCAGCCTGATGAAATAATTTATATTATAATTATTTTCTGTGACTTTTAACAGGTATATGCTTACGGTACTATTATTATATTAAAAACAGCAATTTCTGTATTTCCCTGAGTTGCTTGCATGTGGCCAGCAATTTAGTAAAGTTGAAACGTCTTCTGTCAGTCTCAGCTTCAAACTCCCCACCCCAGCTACCATAATCCCTGGACGTTGGGCACCATAATAGGTCTGTGAAACCACCTAGCAGATACTTCTGAATCAGATCCATCCTGGAGAATTTGACCCTGTTTTTTTGAACACTGCCTACGTTTGTTCCCATACTGCAACAAGGAGCCGGTGTGTTCGGGAACTTTGCCAAAGCACCAGTTCTGCCCAATTACTTGATCCATTTTGGGAAATTTATGCCTACAAGCCAAACTTTAGCTGTTTCTCCTCACAGTAACCGATGCCTCAGAAGAATCTCTGCTTTGCAGTTTCCCTGCTGATTTAAAGCTGCGCTCTAGTCAACATCACACTCATGATACAACAAGGTTGAAAATAAATTTTCCATATTAAATATTGTTGATTGTAACAGCTTCCCACCCCCAAAGTCATCCAAAATCCAGTTGTAAAAAGCACATGAAGTTAACAGGCAGCTGCAACTTTATTTGATTTAACTTTGTGTTATGATGGGACTAGGGTGTTCGGATGTCCCAATTTTATAGGGACAGTCCCAATATTGGGGGATTTTTCTTATACAGGCACCTATCACCCCCCCCCACACTGTTACTTGCTATCTGGTGTCCCTAAACATGGCCCAATTCTGCAAACTATTATATATGTATATATTTTCCCTTACAATTGAATCAATGGAACTTGAGGCAGCATTACACAGTGCGTTAGGGTAGAAGCTGGTGTAAATCAGGACTGAATCTAGACATAATCTGTCTCTGGCTGAAAGGTAGCTGGCTCCGAGTAAGCGATTCTATCTGTCTTTGGAGAAAGATGATCCCACTGCAATGACAGAGGGATGGAAAATTCCCAAGAAAATGGTAGGAGCCTGTAGAAGCACCAGTTAGAATGAATCCGTGGTGGGGCTATCAGAACTACGAAAGCAACTTTCTGAGCTTCGGAGGAATGAGAGGAATTGAGGGCAGGCATAAAGGATTTATTGTTCCCAGGGAACCAGACAGGCACCCATGCGGGCACTGGTTCCCTGGTCCCTCACCAATAAAAATAAGGACATGTGGTGTCCACCACAATGACTCGTAGATCAATTTTGGGATCCCCCCTTTTGTGGCAAATATGTCAGTGTGAGAAAAAGCTCTCATGCAAAATGCCCTGTAGCCTGGGGGAAAGTGGACTAACTATAAATTGGTGATCATGAGATGGGGTCCCATCTTCTCCATTCACTGCTGCTTATTTTTCTCTGCACTTCATAACCCTTAACTAAGGTATCATCATGGCAGGGCCGGATTAAAGGGCTGCGGGGCCCCAGGGTGCCCACTTTGTGCACCCCCGACTTGGGTCCACGTCTCCTTCACCTGGGGCTCCAGTCCTCTACCATGGTGGCCTGGGGGTGAGATGGTTCGGGGCCCTGGAGCCAGATGTCTCAGCACTTGTGCTCCACCCCCCAGGCCAGCTGGTCTGCTCCAGGAGGCGAGACTGGCTGGTGTGTGGCTGCTGTGCTCCAGGGCAAGGCCATCCGGCACATGGGCAGCCTCCGACCCAGCCCTCCAGAGCCTGAGGCACTGTCAGCCTGCTGCACCAGGACCCCCGCAGCTCAGGCTGGTGTTGCTGGTCCTCCAGGGGCCCCGGCTTGGCAGCCTGACAGTGCTCTGGGTCCTGGAGCGCTACAACTGGAGGCTGCTCCGTGCACTGGCTGGCCCCGCTCCTGGCCCTTGAGAGCAATGGATACACTCCGGCCGGCCCCGCCTCCTGGAGCAGACCAGCCACCCTGGGGGCAGGGCACAAGTTCCGTGGCCTGCCGCAGTCTCTGGCCCCAATGCCCAGTCCCACCAGCTCTGTGCCAGCAGGGCCAGATCAGAAAGGGCTTTAAGGGCTGCAGTCCAGGGCCCCGTTTCTGGCTGGAGTCCAGTGCCTGCAGGCCTGAAAGCCCCTGCATTGATCTGGCCCTGCATCATGGCCCAGATTTTTAAATGCACTCAATGCAGCAATGCCTAAAATGACTGAGGGCCTACGGGCCTAAATCCCTTTTGCATGTGAGCGTTAGCCTCCTAAACCATTGAGAGGTTGCAATGCTAAGCACATCGACTTCTAAATATTTCTGAAAATCTGGGCCCCTCTCCACATCTTCAGAGAAGGCAACTAGCATTCTTTTGGTTTGACAGGTGAGATAACTGAGCGGTTGTATCAGGTCACGTCAAGAACTGGGAACAGGACCCGGGTCTCTGTTACTGCACAGCCAAGTCTCATTCACTTTACCACACTTTCTGAAGGAAGATGCCAAACTATGTGCTTGGCTGTCCTAACCATAACCACTAAACCACACTTTGCTTCTAGAGTCAGGAATAAAACCCAGGAATCCTGAAACTCGACATTCCAGTCATGGCTAATAAATATTTACCATACCAGACCCTAGTCTGACCTAGGTCAGCTCTAATTGATGCCAACTAGAACAGTCTCCTAGGGCAGGGGTCGGCAACCCAAAAGTAAAGAAGAGCCTTTTAAAAAAAATTCCTTCAATAACCAAGTGTTTTGAGAGCCACCATAGGTGTAGCTTCCTGGTGGGGGGTGGGAGAGCTGGGCCAGGGTGCCTACTGCAGGGTCCCCTGGCAGGAGATCAGGACCCCGGTGGTGGGGGGGAGCCTGGAGCAGTGGCAGGGGGGGCTCAGAGACACAAGGGGGCAGACCCCTGTCCTAGGAGGACAACTTTCCTAGCTAAAGACCACTGAAGTGCACTATGCTGTGCCTAAGCTAATTAGGAACAACTTGTGTGCTTGTGGGGAGGAGAGAGCAGTGTAGAACTGGCTACCCTGTCTTTATGTCTTCTAGAGATCCTCTGTGTCTGCACTTTTGCGTTACTAGGGCAGCAAAAAGGGACGGAGCTGGAGAACAAGAACAGCCCTTTTGTGTGGAATTAAACTATGCTTAATTACACCCGTCCCCCAAATCTGGAATGCTATTGCCTTATGGGCAGATTGCTCCTGTCAGCCCCATCTCCCCCACCCCCAGTTCCTTGTTGTGGCTGACTGAGGATTGCTCTTACAACACAGCTTCTGAAGTGGAAATTTCCCATGGTGGCTAATAAACTCCAGAAAGAGAAAAAGTGCTATACGAGTTGAAAGAGCTTAGACTTTAGTCCCTAAATCTTTCACCTGAGATTTTAAAAGACATTAATCCAGGGAACATACCTGGAGACATAGTCAGACAATAGAGATGTCTTTCTACTCCAAAGTACTTGGCAAATTTTCTACAGTTAAGGCAGAATTTTGTCCTGAAAACTTGTTCCCAGCCACTAGAACAGAGAAGTGTTTTCTGAGCTAATACATCTTTTATTAGTCAAGAGCAGGGAAGGAGAAAGAAGTAATGACTGAATATCTTCTGGTGGTCTGCAAAGGGCAGGTCCCTATGCTTTTAGAATGAGGAAACAATGGGCATAAACCCCTTTTTCTTTTTGAGAGGGAGGGATGAGCTCTGCAAAGAGAATTTTTTGAGGGCGAGAAGGTGTGAGAGAGGGCTGGTAAGAAAGAATGAAAGTGGAGGAAGAGGCTTCTAAATCCACATATTCCTAGAAGAATGAATACCAGGCTAGGAGAAGATGGGATAAACTGGCACCACACTGCGTATGAAGAGGGCTGAGTGGTAAACCTTTGACTTTGCTTTCTCACTTAAACCTTCAGCATGATTGCTTAAAAGATGCAAGGGAAGAAGACAAGGGAGCCAAACTGAGGGCTTCTGAAATGTTCTTATGAGAACAACCTCAAAAGCCATGCTTATGAGAAAAATGGTGCGGCTGTCTGTGGAAAGGTAGATGTTATCTTATAGCTCTCCGCTAACATTGGCACTTCCTTTGCAACAGTTGAGCAAAATTTAAAAGAAATAAATAAGTAAATAAAAAAATAAGCAATACGTCTTGGAAGGAAATATGTGATGCTTCAAAAAGTGGGCCAGGAACATTACCTAATACCTCTGAAGAAGAGACCTGGATTGAGGATTAATTCAGTACTGTTTCTATAAACTTTGAGGATGTGAATAACTATGGGTTTGTTTTCCCTAAAGATGCACTTAACTTGAAGGGCAGGCTGGCCTTAGTACTTGACAGGCGGAAAAGAGATCCACAGGTGGCAAAAAGGCACTGTAGAGTTAGCCCTGCAGCTGTATTATATACTGAAGGACTTGAAACATTTGAGGATGAAAATGCCCACTCTTCATGGTACATGCCATTCCCTGACAGAAGAATTCAGTGGAAATACTACAAAGGGGGACCATCACTGAGTTGTCTTTCTCTTTTGGATTTTCCTTTGGAAGGAAGAGAGCTTGAGCTATATAAGTGGCATTATACCTACAGACAGAATTTATGCCTGAGATTAAGGCAACTGGGCATACATACAAGGGACAGAGATGTCCAACGCAGTTGTATGAGAGTGTAAACCATTCTAATCCTTCCTAGACAGTTCATTTAAAAAGACTACCTGGATGACTCAGCCATAATTCTATGGTTAGCATTGTAGCAAGCCATCAGAACTTGATAATGTTTCTTTTACAGAAAGACAGTGAAGAAAAAGCTGGATTTGTATTGTCCATGGAGGCTTTCATGAGCAGATGTAAGGTTACATATGAGCAATCTTCCTTAAACATCTGAACTTTTCAATGTTTGTCTGATCTTTTGAGACTCTCCCATTAATAGTTTTGGGACAGCAAAGGGTGCATATGAAGTAGGGGTGAAGAATGGATTGAATATCCATTGGAGAAGATAAAGGTACACCAATCTGTTGTGATTATCTCTGCCCCTCACCTCTTCTCCCCATTTGGATGTGGTCAGTTGTGAAATTTCTTCACACTAAGATGGGAGTGGACTCGACTAGTGTAACATTCCTTGAAGAATCTGCTCCTTGCCAAAGACTTTACTGTGCAACACTTACTCACCTTTGTGATGATTCAGATTCGTCCTACTGATGCTGTGGCTAGGAGAGCTCATATGTCAGTGCTATTGCTCATTTAAGCATTTACTAACATAAGCAAGAGTTGCACGGTTTTGACTCTGTGGCTCAAAAGACACTGCTGAGGATCTCTCTTACTTCTCTTGTCCTCTGTTGAAGGCAAAATGATCAGGTGGAAGTTTGATGAGAAATTTGAAGGGCATAAATGGAGACACTCTCTCTCCTGGTTACATGCTGGGTTCTTTAGGGAACAGAATCAGCTAGAAGAGCGCTGCAATTAGACTATGTTTACACTTGGCCAAATAAGTCAACTTTGCTAAGTTGACTTTGTTAAGTCAACTTACCATGTCCACACTATAAAATTAGGTCGACTTAAAGTCGACCTTGCCAAATCGACTTAGAGCGTCCACACTGGACGCCTAAGTCGACTTCTAGGGGCTAGGTGGACCTGGGACTGGTCCATGGTGGCAGGGGGGGCACTCCTTTAAAAGTGCTAGGGGACTCAGCATATTCCCCATTGTACCAGGGTACAATGGGGGCTGAGCAGGACAGGGGCAGGGTACAGGAGCGGGGTGGGTAGAACTGTGTCCTGCCCTGTGGGTGGCACCCTGGCAGGGCAGTCAGTGGGGGAGCCCCGGGGACCCTTTAAGTCGACTTAGGGCTAATCTGCGTCCACACTGGCTAAGTCGACTTAATAAAGTCAACATAGCCAGTAAGTCGACTTTAAACTAGGTTTTATAAAGTCGACTTAAAATTTCCTTATATCGACTTAAGCAGCAGCTTAAGTCGACTTAAGGAAATTGTAATGTAGACGCAGAGTAAATTAAGTCAATTTAAGCAGGCTTAAGTCGACTTAATTTAAAAGTGTAGACGCACCCTTATTGCCCATTGTCATTTATGTCAGGGGATTTTAAGGAAGCATACTACAGAGTCCTATCAACCTGCACTTTTTGCTCTGTGGAGAGAGGATCTGGTGTATGTGAGATTGTTCCCATATTTTGTGTAAAGTGTGAGAAATTCAAACAGAAAACATCAGAACAAACTGGCAATGGAAGCTTGAAGGCTGAAGATGAATTTGCCATGGCCATGATACTGTTTTTACAGTATTTGCTTCCTCCTGTCAACCACAGTGAATGCTGAGTAGTTCTGAGTCTGTGGCACTCTTTTGCAAAGAGCAGAGTCATCCTAAGAACATGCATTTTCAGGATGGAGTTGGAATTATTTAAGAGAGAGAGGCAGCGAGTTGGTAAGAAAATTGTACAAAATTTGACTGGGCAGGTAGCAAGCAGAGAGTACCACCATCTATGTATATATAAAAACATTCAAAATTGCAGTGATCAAAATAAAAACATTATCCAGACAAGTATTTGTTCACCTTTTCCTTAATATAACTTATCATTAAAGACAGAGGATGCAAACAGTCCAACACAATCGCACTCTTAAAAGATTAAACTAATCTTTTATATACTGCAGCTACAGCCAAGCAGGAAGAAAAGATTATTTGACTGGAATGTAAATTTTACATATGGAAGTGTTTTATTTGTGCACATTTTTACTATAGTTTTTTTTTTTTTTGAAGAAGGACAATTTGACTTACCATAATTGCCTTAAAAACATTAATTTGAAATTCATCTCATTTTCTGAGAAAATGATCTCTCTCATCTGATTTAATAAATATCTTGCACACCAAGTTTCCTGTTTGGAATATCTGTTTTAGATGGTGTAACTAAGGTATTTCACTCTCCTTTTTTATCTGTTCAAACTTCAGAAAAAATGCGTTTTCAAGTTTAAAATGTGCCTTCACATCCTTTGATTTTTTCCCCCAGTTTTTAAGTTTATTTGGCAATGAGAGTGTATCAACTTTGTGTACCAACTTTTTGTATCAACTTGTACATTCCTTCTGCTGACAAATCCATGGCATAATCAAAGCAAGACAAGAAAGATTCAATGCTAAAGCTCTGTTGGAAGAATTTAACTTTTTGCACATGCCTGCATTCAGACATATTGAAAGTAGACAAAACATTTACTTATACATATTTGCAGAAAGCTATCAAATGTTATAGTAATACTAGTAAAACAGCTGTTCAGCAAGTCCTCTCATATTCCAGGTATGATTTTAGTGCTGGAACTTGTTAAGAGTGTTATTTGATGTGTTTTGTAGATGGCTAATGTGCCTTGTTTAGTACAAGGGGGCGGAAACTCCACAGGCCTGAGAAAAGATCTGTTGCTTCTGGGTTCTTAATTTGTATAGATTTTTTTCTTGCACATCCCGTACATTCTCTGGCTTTCGGTCTCCCCCATAACCCATCCACCTCCACCCTCCATTTGGATTATGACAATAAGGTATTTTTAGGTGCAAGAAAGTAGGAAGCAGGTGGGGGAGTTACAGGAGGAGGTGGCCAGGCTCAGGAGTATCCATGCCCTGGAGAAGTTCCTGGATAGCATCCATGAGGAAACATGCAAGGCTGAGGAAACTATCCAGAGGCAAAGGACTGCTGCCACACCCTCGGAGAAGGATGGGATGGCTCAAGCAGTGGGTGGACACTGGCAGCTGGTTACTTCTGGCAGCAGACAGTGCTCTACCCCTGCTCCCATCCCACCCTCCGTTGTGGTAAAGAACCGCTACGCAGCACTACAGACGGGAGATGAGATGGAAGAGGAGAAGCCGTGCACCCCCGAGGTTGGGAGGATCACAACCATCACACCCAGGAGAAAACGTCGGGTTGTGGTGGTTGGTGACTCTCTTCTGAGGGGGACGGAGGCACCCATCTGTCGCCCAGATAAGGCTTCTCGGGAGGTATGCTGCCTGCCAGGCGCCCGTATCCGAGACGTTACGGAGGGATTGTCGAGAATCATCCGTCCCTCTGACTACTACCCCATGCTACTCATCCATGTGGGAACCAATGATACTGTGAGAGGTGACCCTCTGCAGATCAAAGGTGACTACAGGGCTCTGGGAGCACGGGTGAAGGAATTCGGTGCACAGGTGGTGTTCTCCTCGATCCTCCCGGTCAAGGGTAGGGGCCCGAGCAGAGACAGATGCATCCTGGAGGTGAATGCCTGGCTGCAGAGATGGTGTTACCAGGAGGGCTTTGGCTTCCTCGACCATGGGGTGCTGTTTCAGGAAGAAGGACTGCTAGGCAGAGACGGACTCCACCTATCCAGGAAGGGAAAGAGCATATTTGGAAGCAAACTGGCTAACCTGGTAAGGAGGGCTTTAAACTAGGTCCGAAGGGGGAAGGTGACCAAGGCCCACAGGTAAGTGAAACGGAGGGAAACCTGGGGGAAGGGATGGAACTTGGGGGATGCTGAGGCTGTAACAGCAGGAAAAAAGAGAGGGTAGTTGGAACTGGGGGGTGGGGTCAAATAATTGTTTTTTTTTTTCCTGATAAAGTCATAATACCTCAGGCGAGTGGGGAAGGAGGACACCGGGAGAAATTGCAAGGGGGAAGATGCGACAGGAGGGAGAATCGACAGGGCAAAGTAGGGCAATGGGCCCGGTATCTTAGGTGCCTGTACACAAATGCGAGGAGCCTGGGAAACAAGCAGGAAGAATTGGTAGTACTGGCACAGACAAGGAACTATGATATAATTGGAATAACAGAAACGTGGTGGGGTAACTTGCATGACTGGAGCACTGCCATGGATGGATATAAATTGTTCAGGAAGGACAGGCAGGGAAAAAAGGGGGGAGGAGTAGCGTTATATGTAAAAGAGCTGTATGACTGCTCGGAGCTCCACTATGAAAGTGGAAACAAGATGGTTGAAAGCTTGTGGGTTAAGTTTAGGGGAGAATGCAACAAGGGGGATGTTGTGGTGGGTGTCTGCTACAGACCGCCAGACCAGAAAGAGGAGGTGGATGAGGCGTTCTATGGACAACTAACAGAAGTTTCCAGATCGTCGCAGGCCCTGGTTCTTATGGGGGACTTCAATTATCCTGATGTCTGCTGGGAAGATAATACAGCAGTGCACAGGCAATCCAGGAAGTTTTTGGAGAATATTGAGGACAACTTCCTAGTACAAATGCTGGAGGAACCAACTAGGGGCCTTGCACCTCTAGACCTATTGCTCACAAACAGAGAAGAATTGATCGGGGAAGTAGAAGTAAATGGCAACCTGGGCAGCAGCGACCATGAGATGGTAGAGTTCAGGATCCTGATCAATGGAAGGAAGGAAAGAAGCAGTACACACACCCTGGACTTCAGAAAAGCAGATTTTGGCTCCCTTAGGGAGCTGATGGGCAGGGTCCCATGGGAAGCTGATCTGAAGGGGAAAGGTGTCCAAGACAGCTGGCTGTATTTTAAAGAAACCCTGTTAAAGGCACAGGAAGATAACATTCCGATGTGCAGAAAGAACAGCAAATGTGGACGGCGACCAGCGTGGCTTAGCAGGGAACTCTGCGGGGAGCTGAAACATAAAAGGGAAGCTTACAAGAAGTGGAAGCTTGGACAGATGACAAGGGAGGCGTATAAAGATATTGCTCGGGACTGCAGGGATCAAATCAGAAAGGCCAAAGGACAATTGGAGTTGCAGCTAGCAAGAGATGTGAAGGATAACAGAAAGGGGTTCTATAAGTATATCAGCAACAAGAAAAGGATCAGAGGTGGTGTAGGTCCCTTACTGAATGGGGCAGGCATCCTCGTGGAGGATGATGCGGAAAAGGCTGAAGTACTCAATGCTTTTTTTATTTCAGTCTTCACAGGGCGGGCCAGCTCCCAGGCTACTACACGGGGTAACGCGGACTGGAGAGAAGAGTGGCCCTCGGTGATGGAAAGTCAGGTTAGGGAACACTTAATGAAATTGGATGTGCACAAGTCCATGGGGCCGGATGAACTGCATCCGAGGGTGCTGAGGGAGTTGGGGGAAGTGATTGCAGAGCCGCTGGCCATTATCTTTGAGAACTCGTGGCGAACGGGGGTGGTCCCGGAGGATTGGAAAAAGGCAAATATAGTACCTATCTTTAAGAAAGGGAAAAAGGAGGATCCGGGGAACTACAGACCGGTCAGCCTCACCTCAATCCCTGGGAAAATCATGGAGCAGGTCCTCAAGGAATCCATCCTGAAACACTTGGAGGAAAATAGAGTGATCAGGAACAGTCAACATGGATTCACCAAGGGCAAATCGTGCCTGACCAACCTGATTTCCTTCTATGATGAGATGACTGGATTTGTGGATGCGGGAAG
Organism: Pelusios castaneus; assembly: GCA_007922175.1. Classification (NCBI taxonomy): domain Eukaryota; kingdom Metazoa; phylum Chordata; order Testudines; family Pelomedusidae; genus Pelusios; species Pelusios castaneus. The sequence continues at coordinate 1,137,387 of ML685867.1, forward strand.
AGCCGTTGACGTGATATACCTTGACTTTAGCAAGGCTTTTGATACGGTTTCCCACAGCATTCTCGTTGGCAAGTTAAGGAAGTATGGGTTGGATGAGTGGACCGTAAGGTGGATCGAAAACTGGTTAGATCAACGGGCTCAGCGGGTAGGAATCAATGGCTCGATGTCTGGTTGGCAACCGGTAACGAGTGGAGTGCCCCAGGGGTCGGTCCTGGGGCCGGTTCTATTCAACATCTTCATTAATGATCTTGATGATGGAATAGACTGCGTGCTTAGTAAGTTTGCGGATGACACCAAGTTGGGGGGAATGGTAGATACTCTGGAGGGCAGGGACAGGATCCAGAGAAACTTGGACAAATTGGAACACTGGGCCGAAAGAAACCTCATGAGGTTCAACAAAGACAAGTGCAAAGTCCTGCACTTAGGACAGAAAAATCCCATGCACTGCTACAGGCTGGGGACCGATCAGCTAAGTAGCAGCGCTGTAGAAAAGGACCTGGGAGTGATGGTGGACGGGAAGATGAATATGAGCCAACAGTGTGCCCTTGTTGCCAAAAAGGCCAATGGCATATTAGGCTGCATCAGTAGGAGTATTGCCAGCAGATCGAGGGATGTGATAATTCCCCTCTATTCGACACTGGTCAGGCCGCATCTGGAGTACTGTGTCCAGTTTTGGGCTCCCCACTACAGAAAGGATGTGGACAAATTAGAAAGAGTCCAGCGGAGGGCAACAAAAATGATTAGTGGGCTGGGGCACATGACTTATGAGGAGAGACTGAAGGAACTAGGCTTATTTAGTCTACAGAAGAGAAGACTGAGGGGAGATTTGATAGCAACCTTCAACTACTTGAAGGGTTGCTCCAAAGAGGAGGGAGCTAGGCTGTTCTCGAGGGTAACAGAGGACAGAACAAGGAGCAATGGTTTCAAATTACAGCTGGGGAGGTCAAGGTTGGATATTAGGAAAAACTTTCTCCCTAGGAGGGTGGTGAAGCATTGGAATGGGCTATCTAGGGAGGTGGTAGAATCTTCATCTTTGGAGATTTTTAAGGCTCGGTTAGACAAAACCCTGGCTGGGATAATTTAGGGGGAGTGGTCCTGCTTTTTAGCAGGGGGTTGGACTAGATGACCTCGTGAGGTCCCTTCCAACCCTATTATTCTATGATTCTATGAAAGTAGAGGTAAGTGAAACAGGATATTCAGATGTGGGTGATAAATTCTGGGGGTCTTAGTGATCCTTGAATCTCAATAGCACCGAAATCCATTTGCAAATCATCCCGACCCCCTCTTCCCCTCCGCCTCCTAACAGTCCCTGGGCTCTCTGACTGACCATTATTTATCTGGAACCACTGGCATCACACCAAATATACTGGCTATTTATTGCTAGGTTAGGTTGGTGTGGAGACAATAATGGACAAGACAACCTTGTATCCAATCCTGATGTCTCTGGGAGTACTTTTTCATCCTCGGTTGTGAGAGGTCCTGGCAATTGCGCCGGCAGATGTCACTATAATCATCCAGTTATCTTTTGGGGGTTGGGCACTCTGTCTGGTCCTCCCACGTCCTGCAGCAGCGGGAGAGCAGAACATTCCCCTACTCCGAGCACTGCCTCTTTATTGTTTTTTAACGGATTCTAAGGCTTCCATGCCCCCGAATATACTAGACTAGTGGTTCTCAGCCAGGGTATGTATACCACTGGAGGTATGCAGACCTCTTCCTGAGGTGCATCAACTCATCTAGCCATTTGCCTACTTGTACAACACGTTACATAAAAAGCACTGGTGAAGTGAGTACAAACTAAAACTTCATAAAATGATTTGTTTATATGGCTCTAGATACCATACGCTGAAATGTAAGTACAAGATTTATATTTCAATTGATTTTGTATAAAGTGGGTTAGGTTAATGGGAATTTATATTATTAGGGGAAACTAGTTTTAAGAGTAGTAGTTAGTAAGTATAGGCCCAAGCCTGAACCAGTTTTCAAAGGCCTTAGCATAACCGCTCACATGAACCTATGCCAGGAACTCAGACGTCACCTAATGAGCACCTTCAGCCCTAATGAGCAGCTGTAGCCCTAACGAGCAAGCACACTAACGAGCCTCAAATACCCAACAAGGTTGCAATCACCCCTCAGAAGAGAACTCCCTGATAAGCTTCCCGATAGCTCCCTGACAGCTAACTAAAATGATCAATGGCTGACAGCTAACTAAAATGATCGATGGCAATGTGGCAAAGACTGTGGGAACCTCTGTAAAAACAGGAGGGGCACAAAGGGCTAAAGCTCTATAAATATCAGCCCCACAGATACCCCCTTCGGACAGGTTTGGACTGACTCAAGACGCCCAGTGACTCCGGTCACTATAGCAAGTGGGGTCAGTCCAGAGAAGACAAAGAAAGGTCAGATCCTGGTCTTAAAGGTGACTGGACTGGCACGTTGGCTTGAGACCGAGCTCATTAAGAAGCGTCAGCACCTGATCCCCGATGGTGGCGAAACTGACACGTTGGTAAGGAGTTCGGTGAGTATTAAGAAACCACAAGAGGCCTCGGTGAACACTGGTTAAAAAGTAGCTACAGGTATATAAGTAACAGGTATATAAGTAACAGGTATATAAGTAACTGAAACAGTAAGTAAAGCTTAGTACCCCGAGTCCTGGTGTAAGGACAGAAGTAGGTTAGCGCCCTGGTCCCCGAGGGTACGGGGGAATAGGTATAAGGTTAGGGAACAAGTAGTTTAGCACCCCAGCCTGGGAGTACAGGTAGATAGCCTGCCGTCCCCTTTGAAGTTAGGGGCACCCCTTTGTTGCTAGGGGCAAGTGCAGAGTAATAAGAATAGTTTTAGCAATTAAATAGTTAATAATGCGCATTTATTTTTATCTTTAAGACCTGCTGCAGCACAATAACATAACAAGTTTAACAGTAAAGTACTAAATCTTGCAAGTATATAACAGTTAAAGAATGCACTAACAAAAGAGATAAGGAAAAAATATGTCTTCTTGTACTGCTCTGCAATAAATACTTTATGATTTTAACTCTCTTGATTCTATTGCTATTTTCCATGGTACTGTTAATTCCTGACACTCCCCTCCCTCTTTTTCTGTTTCCCCTATGGGAACAGTACTTGATTCCTTTGATAATTACCTGGGTTATCGGCTGGCTCGATTTAACCCTTTATTATTCAGTTCTAGTTCCCCTGACTACTGATGTATCTATCAGCGCCTCCCTTCCATCAGATCAAGGCCGGGCTATAATCCCAGTGGAAAAAGAACCCGGCGTCTGCCTGGTCCCCTCGATGAATAATACCCCGAGGGGTGATGCCAAACAGTATACAGGCTTATCCAGATTTATTTTATAATTATGTAGTAAAAATAAGAAAGTAAGCCATTTTTTCAATAATAGCATGACACGTTTGTATTTTCCCCCCTGATTTTGGAAGCAAGTAGCTATTTAAGTGAGGTGAAACTTGGGGGCCAACAAGACAAATCAGGCTCCTGAAAGAGGTACAGCAGTCTGGAGAGGCTGAGAGCCACTGTACTGGATTAATGGAAGTCCCACCCACATGGCCCAACATCATTAGGAACATTCTGGGCTCTTTAATTACCAAAATGCCAATTTAAGGACCAAAGTAAATGAGAAAATTTACAAAATCTCAAAAGAATGAAACACAGATCAGGCAAGAATTCCAGCAGCTTCCCCCCCTTCTCTCTCTTTCTCTCTCTCTCTCACGCACACACCTTTTGTCAGCGTCATCTCTGAACACCCCCAGGTGTTTAAGCTTCGTATATTCTAAGCACTCAAACTTTTGGATGCCATTATAACTAGCTATTAATTATTGAATGCTTCCACAGTGTTAGATGTTGAATTATGAAGGAAAACTTAGCACTTACTACTTAAATTAAGGCAGACAATGCAGTACAGACATCTTGGGTGGCCACAGATATACCCTGTCCTTTTGTGTACATCCAGCATGCCTCTTCCCCATCCTCTCCCCAATTCAATTCACTCTTTCCATTCACTGGATATTTATTGAAATACAGATTAAAATCCAGGTATTGAGAAAAACCTCCCTTTACTTCTTGTAAGTCCCCATATGAAAAGAGGGGCTCACATCATTCTATGATACAATTTGTGTGCACACATTGTAAAAGGACATCTACCCTTTTCAAAGGGGTAGCCGTGTTAGTCTATTGTAGAAAGACAACAGAGTCCTGTGCTGACCTGATCCTATGTCTTACACTCCCCTGCATTTAATTTCCTCCCATTCTGTAAATTTCCCATCTTCAAAGTGTCTGACAAAGTGGGATTTTCTCCCACGAAAGCTCCTGCGATAAATAAATCTGTTAGTCTTTAAAAGTGCCACAGGACTCTGTTGTCTATCTACCCTTTTAGTTATTGCAGTAAGAAACTATGAAGCACATAGTGGGGCAGAGTCTTTCCCAGTGTAAATTGGCATTGCTCCATTGTGGTGAACAGTGATATTTTTTTAATGGATTTTCTCTGGCTGGAGTTTTCAAAAGATCTTAGTATTCTGGTACTCCATTTCCATTGAAATCAAAGGGAGTTTTACCACTGACGTCAAAGGGAGTGGACCATCTCATTGACTTCAACAGGAGCACAATTAGGGCCATGCGAAACATTTTTAAAAATCCTATCTCCAGTGCCCTGTTTTAATCCAAATAATACTGCTGCCCCTAAACAAGATATTGTTAGATTTTAACAACCTTGAAGAACCCTGGCATGTTGCGTCCTCTTATTTCTGTCACTGTGTGCTGACATGTTACGTCTCTTATTTCGCCATCACACAACCATACAGTTGTTAATTGTCTACTAATCTGACTGCAGTTAAAACAGAGCTTCTTTCCTGACTGCTATCAATCAATGTTATATAGAAGGCACCAGTGCATACGATGTTTGGTTTGTCTTTCTATAATACATCTGGCTAGCACAAGATATTCTCTGATAAATCATATCTGATGTCTCCCTTACGGTTTTCTGATTTTAAAAATTATTATTACTCCCAAGGAGAAATAAATTAAAGGGCTAAAATATCTCTCTCCCCCGTCCTGCTGTTGTGCAAATTTCAAAGTTTCAGTGAAACACAGTGGGTTACGCTATAGTAGGAATGAGCATCAGAGGAACAGAGAATTAGAGCAAACAGTTTTATTTTTGATATGTTGCTTTCTACCTCTGGTTTCATTTTATAGTTAGCTTGTGTGGGCCCAGTCCTACAAACATTTGCATAGATGCGTAACTTTGCTCCCATGGCTTTAGTGGACCTACTCACCAAAGTCCTTGTGTTTGTGTATGTTTGCAGGGCCAGAGCCTATTTTGGATATACCTACTGATGATGATAACAAATTTATTATTATTTGGGTTTAGTAATTGCACTTCCAAATTGCTTCGGAGGATTTATTTTTTTCCTTCCATTTCCATTCTTTGTGTTTTAACCTTTCATTCTCCCTTAATGTCCTTTTTACTAACTGCACCATGTCTTCCATTTTGCCTTCTCCCATCTCGTCCTCCCCTTACCTTCCTGTTGTCTCATGTCTCAGACAAAACAGCTCCCGGTAATTTAGTGGGCTAATTGTACAAGAAGAGAAAACAAACTTTACTTTAAGCTGGAGGGCAGAGATGCTGTTCTACAACTCCAGTCTTCAAAGATAGTGAAAGGTGAAATTCAGGCCCTGCTAATTGCCGCTGACTGACTACTGGTCACTTGATAATTAATTTCAACCCCCAAGTTATTTTGAACACACAGTGCTTCAGTTTCCATGTCTCTTTTTGACGATGTCTGTAACATCCAGCAGATGGCACCTGCCTCTAACTTCTCACAAAGTTTACAAAGGCAATTAAAATATTTCTACTTTATAATTGTTTAATACTTCATTTTTCCCCCACAAAAATACATTTTACATTATCTCCATGGTGGCAAATGATAAATGAAAGAAAAAAACCCCAACAAACCAAGAATAAGTCTGCACTGTGACATTTATGCCCTGCAGTTTGAACTATTAGGTTGCTCTCTCTGTCCTCACAGTGACACCAGAAGCTTTCAGAGTGTGATGAGAGCCACAGTTTAGAAACAGGTCAGCACAAAGAGAACAAACTCAGTTTCCTTTGTGAGCAAATCTTTTAGTACAGAAACAACAGGGGTGAGTTAGTACAGAGACAACGGGGGTGATTTAATATCTTTTAATGGACCGACTTATGGAGACCCCTTGTCTCTCTCATATTCCAGGACCAACAAAGAGACTGCAAACAATAATGGAAGATATTAGTATATATTAGTACAGCCATTCTAAATTGTTGTATAGCCTATCATCTAGCCTAGTAGATAAAACTGTCTGTGATCTCGCCAAGTGAAATAAAAGAAGGAAACATCAATATGCTGCTGCTGCTAGAATTAACTTCCAAATATCAATGCCCACATACTCCCTAAGAAAGAGGTAGTTACCACCAAAGAGTATGTTATGAATGAATGGAGCAGAAATTTATATGGAAGGAAGTTCCAAAGGGGGAGCCGTGTTAGTCTAGTTCAGCAAAACAAACAAAGAGTCCTGTGGCACTTTTAAGACTAACAAATTTATTTATCACATGAGCTTTCATGGGAGAAAATCCCACTTCATCAGACACTTGGAAGCTGGGGAACTTACAGAAGGAAGGAAGGCATTTTACCATGGATGAAGACATGAATGTGATTGACTGACTTCTAATATCTAATGACACTTTTGCGCCAATGTTTTGTAAACTTCACACATGAATGCACTGATCCATTTCCAGATGATCCTGAAAGTCCAGTTCTCTTGTCGCTCACACAAAAGGAATTGGGAGTGGAACAAAAGGAACAGGGAGCCTATGGAGGCAAGTCTTGAATAAGTCTAAATATCTAAGGGGCCTTTGTTTGCTGCGGATGGGGACATACTAATAACACTTTCGAAGTAAGAAGGTGACCAAAGACAGGGTGGGCCCATTACTCAATGGGTGGATGGGAACAAGAGCAGAAAATGTAGAAATGCAGACGTGCTAAATGACTTTCTTATTTCACTTTTCACTTAAAAGGTTAGTAGCTATTGGATGTCTACAATAGTGAATGCCAGTGAAAATGAAGTATGATCTGAGGCTAAAATGAGGAAAGAACGAGTTAAAAACTATTTAGACTAATTGTCTTCAAGTCCCTAGTGCCTGATAAAATACGCCTTAGAATACTTAAGTAGCTGGCTGAGGAGATATTTGAGCTATTAGCGATTATCTTTGAAAAGTCATGGGTGAGGGAAGAGATTCTAAGGGATGGGAAAAGGGCAAATATAGTGCCCATCTATAAAACGGAAAATAATAGCAACCTGAGGAATTACAAACCAGTCAGCTTAACTTCAGTACCTGGAGTAATACTGGAGTAAATAATTAAGCAATCAGTTTACAAGCACCTAGAAAATAATATGGTGGTAAGTAAAAGTCTGCATGGATTTGTCAAGTACAAAGCATGTCAAACCAATCTGATAGCTTCCTTTGACTGGATAAGAAGTTTTGTCAATGGAGGGAAGCAGCAGATGTGGTATATCTTGACTTTAGTAAGATTTTTGATACTGTCTCACATGACCTTCTCTTAAACAAACTAGGGAAATAGAACCTATATGGAGTTACAATAAAGAGGGACATAACTGTTTCATAAACTGTTCCCAGAGTATTTATTAATGATCCACAGTCAAACTGGAAGGGTGTATTGAGTGGCCTCTTGCAGGGATCAGTTCTGGGTCTAGTTCTGTTTACCATCTTCATCAATGATTTCGATAATGGCATAGAGAATACACTTATAAAGTTTGCAGATGATACTAAATTGGAAGGGATTGCAAGTGCTTTGGAGAACTGGATTATAATTCAAAATGATCTGGGGAAAGTGTCTGGAGTAAATAGGATGAAATTCAAAAAGGACAAATGCAAAGTACTGTGCTTGGAAAGGAACAATCAGTTGCAAAATGGGAAATGACTGCATAGGAAGGAGTACTGTGGAAAGAAATCTGGGGGTCATAGTGGATCACAAGCTAATTATGAGTCAACAGTGTAACAATGTTGCATAAAAAGCAAACATCATTCTGGGATTTATTAGTAGAAATCTTTTAAGCAAGACACAAGAATTAATTATTCTGCTCTACTCTGTGCTGATTAGGCCTTGACTAAAGTATTGTGTTCAGTTCTGGACAACAGAGTTCAGGAAAGATGTGGACAAACTGGAGAAAGTCCAGAGAGGAACAACAAAAATGATGAAATATCTAGAAAACATGACTTAGAAGGGAAGATTGAAAGAACTGAGTTTGTTTAGTGTGGGGAAAAAAAGAATGGGAGGCGGGGGGAGGGACATAACAGTTTTCAAGTACATAAAAGGTTGCTACCAAGAGGAGGAAAAAATTGTTCTTCTTAACTTCTGAGGATAGAACAAGAGGCATTTGGCTTAAACTGAGCAAGGGTGGTTTATGTTGGACATTAGGAAAAGTTTCTTAACAGTCATGATAGTTAATCCAGGGGTGTAGCTAGACCTGATCTGGCAGAACTGCTGGCTGACAGGGGTTGACCAGCTGAAAAAACCGAACTTCTTGCTTCCAGTCACATGACCAGAAGCAGGAAGTTCAGGAAGCCAAGCAGTGAGCTACCAGAAGAGAAAGCTCCACAGGTAGCTAAAGGGAGCGTGGGTGGGCTTGCTTTCAATCAGACCCACCTGTAGCGATGCCCCTGAGTTAAGCACTGGAATAAATTGCCAAAAGAAGCTGCGAAATCTCCATCACTGGAGATTTTTAAGAGCAGGTTAGAGAAACACCTGTCGGGATGGTCTAGATAATGATTTGGCTTCACACAAATGCAGGGGACTGGACTAGATGACCTCATGAGGTCCCTTCCACTCCTATGATTCTATGTGTGCGTCTACACTTGCAAGTTAGGTCAACTTAAGGAGGCTTAAGTCGACCTAACTTACTCCCTGTCCACAGCCCTAGCCAGTGTGGACGCCCTAAATTGATTTATTCCCTTGTCCCTGGAGGAGCCCCTGCTCCCTTCTCTTTGGGACCCTGCGGTCCCGGGGAGAAGGAAGCTGCCGGGGCTCCCCAGCCGGGGCTCCAGCGGGAGGGAATACTCCGCTTTAGCTGCTGGAGCCCCAGGCAGAGCGGTGGGGGAATCCCTCGCCGCTGGAGCCCCAGCGAGGGATTCCCTGATACAATCCCCAGCGTAGATGTGATTTAACAGTGTAAAACATGGCTTGCCCAGTGAAAGAAAAGAAACAATTGTTATTTTGGTTGTCATGGGGTACTAAGCTAGGGGTCTTCTGAGAAAGGACATGAGCATTTGCAGTCTTAGTTAAAGGAATAAACGCCTGACCTAAAGTCTACTGAAGTCAATAGGAGTTTTTTCATTGGATGGGCTTAGGATGGGGCTTCAAGTCTCTCAGCTGAGCTCTGTAAGGGACTCACATCCTCTATATATCAGATGCAAAGGGGGGTACACAGAGCATGCTGAATAGTGGGATACTCAGCACCATTTTACAGATTGTTGCAGTTCTCTGGGGTAGCTTCCCTAGTAAAACAAAATCCCTAGAAGAGACCGGCCTTCACTTGCAACTCAAGGTATGTCTACACTGCCCGTGGCATTGTTGGCAGTACAGGACTGATTCTGTGGGATTGACTGAATGGCAACGGAGACCCACTCAATCAATACTGAAGCCAACACTGTTAATCCACTTCCCCAAAAAGACTAGAACTAGAAAAAATTAGTTTGAACTAAGCAAGTGCCATTCATGGCAGACCCCAGATCCCATTCATGGCACTTGCTTAGTTTGAATTAGCGATCTCCATTGATTTCAATGGGCCGGTTAGTTCGAACTAAGAAATTAGTTCGAATTAACATGGCCACATTGGTTAATTCGAACTAGTTAGTTCGAGTTAACCTTTACTTCTAATACCCTATTTGAAGTTATTAGTTTGAATTAAGGAAGCCCTTAATTCGAACTAATTAAAGCCTAGTGTAGCCATGGCTTTAGTTAGTGTGAATTAAGCTTCCTTAATTCAAACTAAGTTGCCAGTGTAGACATAGCCTTAGACTGTGGAATATTGCTGATCCTAGGTTACACTGAATTATGTCTAGGTCCACCATACTAGTAAGTGTTGCTGGAGGGCAGTGTCATGTTTCAACAAATGATGCAAGCTAGTACTCTAATGTTGTTTTACACTGCCCTGCAAACTCCTCTAAAATGACTTCTGTGGCTATTCCATTTCCAACAGATCAGCCCACCTGCCATGGGAGTTGAGATGGGGACTCTGGGATGCATGCCCAGAAGTTAACACAGCTAACGCAACAGAGTGCACTAATTGGGAGGCAGTGCATAACAGCAAACTGGATAGACATATGTACAGGTTCAGTGTGTGGATGCACTGGCTTGTGCCAGCTTGCACTGTGATAAATAACTTGAGTAATGCACAATAGACATAAATCTAGAATCCAGGCAAGGTCTTAGACTGCATCTACCTTAAAATGTCCCACTGTTCCATTACCATTGGTGCCACCCCAGTAATGAGAACATCAGTATCAGCACTATAGTAGAACGGGCACCAGTATTTTTATCGCTGTTTTGTCTACCTCACTAGACCTAATGACACAGTGGTAAAAACGATCGCGACCAGTCTGCTCTAGTGCAAGGGTGGGTGACCGGACATAGCCACAGGTGGGCCTGGGTGGGCTGGGGCTCACCCACGTGGCCCTGAGGCCCACCCACCTTAGCCCCTGGCAGTGACACGAACTTTGCTGGCTCCAGGTGCTGGCCCGTGACTGTGGTGGTGAAGTTCGTGTTGCTGCCAGCCCGGGTGGCCCCTCCCACTCTTTTTGGGAGGGTGGGAGAGGTAGCTTCTGGCCACATGACTGGAAGCCGTCCTTGGCCGAGTTCACCCTGCACTTGCAGGAGGCTGGCCAGAAAAGAGGGGATGGCTATGCTCCTGATGGGTGATTTTAAGAAAAGGACCAGGTTAGAATGGTCAAGGTTTTATAGTGAGACTTCATCCCAGTCATCCTCAGCTGGACAAGAAAGGTGTGCAGGTTCAACTTAAATTGATTTTAAAGCTCATTTCATTTAACTGAGGCAAACCTTGTATGGATGCTCTTATTTGGATTTAATGTGTTTTATTTTGGTTTAGCGTTAAGCCAATTCCTACTCAAGATAAATAGAAATAAAGTTCGTTTAAAGAGAAATAAGGGTGTAAACAGAGGCCGTTTGGCACTGTTTAACTGACTCAGTTTTCAAGAACGCCTTTAGTTAAACCAATGCAACTTTCTTCTGTGGACAAGGTCCAAGTAAGTCCCACTGGGGGCATCCCCCATATAGCTATTAGCTCCTTCAAGGCAAGTATGAAGTGCTGCATTCTCAGAGAAGAATATCCTGCCTCTGTTGTTTGTCCAGCCAAAGCAGAGGAGGACGGGGAGAATGGTGCAATAGCAGCAGCTGTTGTGTACTTTTATGCACTGAAATCATACTTTGGGATGTAACGGGCTATTTACAGATCTGTATATCTGCCCCAGTCAATTTTCATGACCAGCTGTACTAACAACAAGGAACTTATTGTTCACCTGTAGCGTCTCTGAGAGCCTTCATTGATTTAGAAGAGCTTGTCTGCTAGTTACTTTTGTACTGGTTTAAACACTGATATCATTACAATGATATAACCTGCTAGCATAGACACAGCTATACCCAGGAATTAACGTAAGATACTCATGAGCACCTAACCTTTCAAAAACCATACTGAAAACTGCCCCCAAAGGCTCACATCCGTACCAGCATACCCTGCACGGCCCCAGGGTCACCCACTCTGCCCCAAAACATATCCCCCTTCTGTGCTCCTAGCCCCTGCTGCTGGTGGCCCAGCTCCTGGGCTGGATCCGGCCGCCGGTCCCTGCTGCTGCCACCGGCCCCAGGCTGGATCTGGACCCCAGTGGCCCCCGCCACCAGCTCCTGGCTCCCATGCCAGATCTGGATCCCAGCCTCTGCTGCTGCTGCCGCCGGGCGACCGTGAGCTGGCTCCTGACTTTGGCCCTGCCAGTCCCAAGTCCTGGGCCCGCTCCTGCCTTTGGCCCTGCTAGTCCCAGGTCCCAGGCCCTGAACCAGCTCCTGCCTTCGGCCCTGCAGGTCTCAGGTCCTGGGGCAGTTCCTGCCTTTGGCCCTGCTGGCCCAGATTGCAGCTGGGGAGGTCGAGGTTGGACATTAGAAAACACTTTCTCTCTAGGAGGGTGGTGAAGCATTGGAATGGGCTACCTAGGAAGATGGTAGAATCTCCGTCTTTGGAGATATTTAAGGTCCGGTTGGACAAAACCCTCTCTGGGATGATTTAGTGGAAATGGTTCTGCTTTTAGCAGGGGATTGGACTAGATGACCTCACAAGGTCCCTTCCAACACTATGATTCTATGACCAGCTTCCTCTCCCCCGCCCACCCAGATGGACCCAGCCACTGCCCCCCCACCCCCCGCCACCTACTTGAAAGGAGAGATTTAACTTTCCCTCTTCTTTTGCTTTGGACCACGTGCCTCAGCTACATGCTGCAGAGCAGGAGATTTAAAAGAGCAGGTGCACCTCTTTGCACCTGCGTTGCTGGCTCGGGACTCAGAGCACTAGCTTGGACACTCTGGGCTTGTGTCTCCTGTGTTCAGTGCCAGTGACACCCCTGGAGTAAACCCTGATGCCTGGCTATGTTCGAGGCCGAAGAAGGTACATAATACCCAACTCAGAGCTGCTGTAAGAGAGACACTGAGTGACGCCCAGGCAGGGGGTGGTGGTGGTGGTGAGGCTGTCCTGTCCTAGTGGGAGCCGGGCGGCAGGGGACCAGCAGCTGCCGCACACTGAGTAAGTGTAGGGAAGGGGCAGGTGGGGGTATTTGTGTCCGCCCAGCCTCATGTCTCCCTCTGCAGGTACAGACCCTCCTCCCCAGGGCAGATGGGGCTGGAACTCCTCCTGCCACTGGGGGAGGGCGGTGTGAGGGGGCGCAAATGTGATGTCTGATAGCCGAGTACCAAACAACTTCTTCTGGTACTCATTGGAGAACCTGCTCTGAAAAATTAAGTCAACCTTTGGCTATACCGGTATTTCTTACACTCTTTATACTTGTATAACTGTGTTATCCAGAGGTGCTTTGGCTTTAACTATATTAGTAAGTGGCCTAAGAGGGGAGAGTACGTGGGGTGGGCTCTGAGTTATTACAGAGAATGGTTTCTTGGGTAACTGGCTGGTGAGACTTGCCCACGTGCTCAGGGTTTAACTGATCACCATATTTGGGGTCGGGAAGGAATTTTCCCCCAGGGCTGATTTGCCTGGGATCTGGGGGTTTTTCACCTTCCTCTGTAGCACAGGGCATGGCTCACCTACCAGTGAATTCTCTGTATCTTAAAGTCCTTAAATCATGATTTAAGGAGGTAAATAACTCAGACATAGGTTAGTGGCCTATTGCTGGAGTGGGTGGGTGAGGTCTTGAGGCCTGCATTTTGCAGGAGGTCAGACTAGATGATCGTACTGGTCCCTTCTGACCTTAAAGTCTATGAATCTATGAGTTTCTATACCAATACAGTGGTACAAGTGCAAACCTGTGTAGATCAGGGGTTGGCAACCTTTGCTGAACCCCTGCTGGCCCTTCCCCTCCTACCCTTCCCCAGTGCCAGCGGCCCTTCTGCGAGAAAACCCGTGGCTGGGAGCAAATTCCACGGTGCCTCAGCTTACTGCTCTCCCTGCACAGTGGGGGGGGGGGGGAAGATTTCCTCTTTGTGGCAGGTTTTCTCACCCCCCCCACCTCCATGAGCAGTGTTGCTCTTGGGAGCTGTGGACTGAAGTGCCGCTTTCGGGAGCGCCTCCACACAGACCCCAGACCCCAAGCACAGTGCTGCTCTCAGGGATGGGGGAGAATGGGGCGAAGGAGGCACCACTAAGAGCACCCAGATGGTGTCCCGTGCCGTTACCAGCTAGCATGCCATTTGTGGCACACGTGCCAGGGGTTGCTGATCCCTGGTGTAGACAAATCTTTAAATGGTTGTGTCGGTCATGGGTTCACTAATCTCTTAGGCATGTTTCTTACATGGAAGTCTATTGTATATTTCTAAACTGCCTAGCTCTTCCTGAGAAATTCAAAGATGCCATATCTTCCACTGGTGTAACCTGGCACAGTTCCATCGATTGCAGTGTATGCCGATTTACAACAGCTGTGAATTCAGCCTTCCATTGCGTCTTCAAACCCTATGAGTTGTGCCAAACTGAGGAACAGAAATGATCCCATGTATTGGATGAGACCAATCCCGACTATCCATCACAACTTGAATATCGAATATCAGGTGCCTGCAAAGCGTTTGTCATGCTCAGTCAAACTGAGTAAAGAACAAGTCTCGAAAGAGAAACAAATTCATTACATTTGAATAGACAATTCATCTGAGGAAATCATGATCTCCCCAGAGATATTCTGCTAGCAGAAAGAGGTGAAATTTGAAGAGTAAATTAGTCCCAATGAATTATTTGCTCAGTCCTAACTTTCAACAAGATGTTTTCCTTGAATGATAATGTTAACCCCAGTGACCAACATTAACAATCTTTTTTTTTTCTAAAAAAAAATAATTTCTTAGAAGAAGCTAAAAAGAGACATAATAGTTATGCCACTTTTTCTGCATAAGGATTAAAAAATCCTGAGGATTTGAAGGCTGATTAGTCCAGGAAGGTTTCTCATGATGTTGTTATATTGTACTCCTTGTTTACCCAATACTGTACCGACTAAAATTTAAGAGTGCTTATCAGCCACACATTGACTGAAGGCTTTCGTATAATCAAAAGCCTCCCTCTTGAAAATAATCGAAGGATCAATGTAAGAATCAAAGACATTTGAGATGAAAAAGATGTCATTTAGTGCAAAATCTTGTGTTCAGTAAGTGCTTCTGAAACGACCACCTCTTATTTCAATGGAACAGCCATTTTATTTGGCGTTTAGAAAAGTTAACTTCTGCTGTTATTCCATCCAAGAGGATAATATGGTTGATCTAAAAGCCTTGCAAGTTAAGCATGCATCTAGGTTTTGAATCGTTCCTATGGCTCTATAACTTGCAATTATGGCGGGAGTGTTGCCTAGCAGACAAAGCAGTGGACTGGGACTCAGAGAGCTGGTTTTATTCCTGGCTCAACCACTGGCTGTTTGAGGGCTAGTCACGTCACTGCTCTCTGCCTTAGTTTCCCCAGCTTTAAAATGGGAACATTTGTGAAGCGCTTTGAGATCTGCTGATGAAAAGCGCTATATAAAAGATAGGGATTATTCCTGAATTTCCAGGATAGCAGTTACATTATTGCCCCTTTAATGATACTGAGAACCTTGATTTTGGCTGTGGCATGGTTCTTTCTGTCCCCAGAACAGCTGAATTGAGTATCTCTTGCTCTCTGCTTTCAAACAAACTACCTTTGTAGTAGATGGATGGGGGCTCCCCTCCAACTGCAGTGCAGACACACTTCGAGCTCTCCAATATCCTAGAATGGAGATGGAGGGGTAGTACTTCCCAGTCTGACTGCTATATTTTGGAGTTCAGTGAGACATATAAAAACATTATTTACATGTGCTATTTCCTGAGCACCAAATCATTTCTGCCCTCCCATTTCCTGCCAGCCCTGAGCTGGACAGCCTCTCCTAACCACATCTGCCACTAAACCCTGTCCAGACAGGGCTGCCTGGCAGAGCTACAGGGTACAGGAGAATCTAGCAGTGACTTGGGGTGGATCTGCATTGGCACCCACTGTTGGCCCCTTTCAGCTGACTTGGCTTACTGGGATAGAGATAAGGGACTGTTTATTTGTGGTGTAGACATTTGGACTGGGGACCCTCCCACCTGACAGGTCCCAGAAACCATGTTCTAGCCCAAGCCAGAACATCTACACTACAATTAAACAGTCTCTTAATAGGTTCCCAGAGAAATGGAATCAGCTGGCATGGGTCAGCCATGGGTTTGTAATTGCAGTGTAGACAAAGCCTTGGTGTCCCCAGTCTCCAGAAAGGGGCAATTTGTTTGGGGGAAAAGGGAACCATTGCACAAAAATGGCACTTTTCATCCCTCCCTTCCCAGCTCCAGCCAGGATCTGCACACAAAGGCACCCCTTCACTCATAGAAGCAGAGGAGAGCGTGGGGGATTTAATTCTTGAAAAACAAAGATCTATCTGCCTATTCACTAATAACATGTGCAGGCTGCTCTCAGATATGCCTTTGGGCAGGCATCATTATTCCTCTTAAATTGTCCCTTTGTGCTATGGGCTAAATTGAGATGATTTTTCGATTGGGAAACTTGCCTTCTGTAAAACACACAGCTGTAAATTCAGAGAAATTGTCAGACTAATGAAAACACTGGCCTGTTTTGTAGCATGACCGAAAGCGTAAAATTTATCGTCATTTCAAGAAATTAAATAATTCAAAATGAAGTGAAATTATTTTTTTAAAGGACTGACATTTTAAAAAAGCTTTACATCTCCCCACCAACCAGTTTCCAGGAAGGGATGGGAGTGGGTGTGCTCCTGGCAGTGAGAGATGAATGAAAACAGGAAGTGAGAGTGACCATGATGCAACGGTTTGACTATCTTAACCCCTTCAATTGCCACTGTGGCTTTATGATCGTCTTGCCATAAAGAGTATGACGATGGATCTGGTGGACAGATCATGGCAATCAAAGGGCCAAATTGTGTCCTCCTTGCTCACAGTCAGCAGCATTTTTCTCTGCAAGTAGTACCATTTATTTTGATGGGATTTCCTTGCAGAGAAAGATGCCAATTCAATGTGAAAGTGCCATACATGTGGCTCTAAAAGTCAGGCTAGATATCTAGTACCTTGTTTATTGCTTTCCTTTAGGCACAGACTACTTAGGCTGAGGTTTTCCAAAGCCTTCCGTAGAACTAGGTGAAAAATTTAAGCCAAAACTTTATTCAATGAAAAATGCAAGTTTGTGAAATGTTTCGATTACACCTAATTTACATTGGTTTTGCTGAAGTGTTCTGGCCAAACAACCCTCTCTCCCCTCCCATTCCCACCCCCCCCCTCCAAAACTGAAAGAATAGTTCTGACATTTTCAAAATCAGCCATCTTGATTTTTCAGTTCAAAATGAAATAGCACTTTGAAATTTTTTAAAATTAAAAATAATCCCCAAATGGCCAAAATCAAAATGGAACCATTTCTATTTGATCAAAAGTAAACATTTAGTTGACATTTAGTTTTTTACTTTTCAATTTGCTGAAAAGTATGAAAATGTTGTTTGCAGGCTGACTCACTCCCAATTTTTTTTTTATGTTTTAGAATTGTCAGTAAATGGAAAAATCTGTTGTTTTCACAGCTTTAGCTTGCACCCTTGACCTACCCAAGCTCCTACTAAAGTTAATGATGGGGCAGGAATATACCAAACCTGAGAATTTTGGAAAGTACAAGCTCTAGTGTTTATAGGGATCAGCAGTCAGATGTTTGACATGAGTTACTCTGATTTGAGATGGGATTTAGTTACTCACTAAAGAGCAGACGGTGGATAATCCAAAGAACTGAGAAGGAGAAGAAATAATTTCTATTCTGTCTGCCAAAGATTTCCTGTTTGAATTTAGCCAAGACCATTAATGTTCTGTGCCTCAGGTTCTGCATCTGTAAAATGGGATTAGTACTTCCCTACCTCACTGAGGAGCTGCCATTAACATGCTTGAATAGTGATTATAAAAGACCAAAGAGTCCCAAATTCTGCCCTTAGCTATATGCACAGAGCTCATACTTAAGTTAACAAGAACCCAGTGTGTACATCTGGCAGACAGAATTAAGTTCTGAATGTGGATTAGCACAGCAAGATTTCTTTTTGGGAAACTTTGCAGTTGGAGCTCACTTAGCAACCTTTAGAGCAGATAGCACTCAGCACAAAGAGCCTGTTCTCTGCAAATCAGAACAAATGGTATGTCCCTCACAGCAAAAGGGCAATATTTTGCTTCCAGTACTCTTGGGCTATGTCTACACTTGTTAATTTAAGTCGACTTAGCATGTCCAGACTCAAATTTTAAGTCGACTTAGAGGGGACCCTACAAAATCGACCTAGAGCATCCACACTGGACGCCTAGGTTGACTTGTAGGGGCTAGGTGGACCTGGGACAGGTCCATGGTGGCAGGGGGTGCACCCCTTGCCAAGTGCCAGGGGGCTCAGCCTTTGCCCCATTGTACCTGGATAGGGACCCTGGCAGGGCATAGGGGCAGGGTGGGCAGAGCTCTGCCCTGCCCTTTTGGGGGGGCATGCCAGGCTGTGGCTGTGCCAGCCACCCTGGCAGGGAGGTCAGTGGGGAAGCCCTGGAGCCCCCTAAGTCGATTTAAAGTCGACTTAGGGCTACTCCACGTCCACACTGGCTAAGTCCACTTTCTAAAGTCTTAGCCAGCAAAGTCGACTTAAAACTAGGTTTTATAAAGTCAACTTAATTTTTCCTTAAGTCGACTTAAGCAGCTGCTTAAATCGACTTAAGGAAAGTGTAGTGTAGACGCAGAGACATTAAGTCGACTTAAGCAAGCTTAATTCGACTTCATTTGTAAGTGTAGATGCACCCTTGGATTGGTACAAATCTACATAGCTTTAGGTATCCCACAGTGCTTTACTCTTGCCTACTTACTGTATTTTATCGTCCCCCTTGCACCCTTTCCCACCCACACTTTCACGGAATGGCAGTCTGGGCCACAGAGGGAACGGAAGGATAAGCTGAGAAAGCCAAGAGGAGGGAAAAAGGCTCATTGCCCTCCCTGCCTTGGAAACTTGAGGTCAGAAATCAGAGCACTGGCTGCCATTGCAATGTAAGGAACTAGGATTTTCAAAGGGGTCCAAGAAAGCTGTGTTCCCAACTCCCATTGAAAGTCCATGAGAGTTGGGTATCTGACCAGGGCTGGATTAAGGCAGGGGCTTTAGGGGCTGCAGCCCTGGGCCATGGTCTAAAGGGGGGCCACATGGCCACCCAAAATCTGGCACTTACTGGCCTTAGTGGTGTGCTGCTAGCCCACCCCGTCCCTGGCTCGTGCCTCTCCCCACCCCGGACTCCCTCCTCCTACAGCACTGCTGACCCACGGGGACCCCCCCTCACAGAACTGTGCCTGCAGCGCAGGCTGGGGCCCCAGAGCCCCTGACCCCACTCTCCGCCCTGGCACCAGGTAGGGCACTACCACAAGGGGGGGGGGGGCAGAAGGAGGGCAGCCCTGGATCCCCCCAGACCTTCATCTGGTCCTATATCTGACTCCCTCAGGTGCCTAAGAAATGTGAGGCATTACTTTAGCTAGTGCGGGTGTTGCTGAAGCTAGCCTTTCTCCCCTACGATGCACTCAGGCTCCAGTTGTTCGGCTGTATTTTCAGCCCTCAAAGGTTCACAAGCTCAGGTCCCTTGGCTAATTCTGCAAAGCACTAACGTCAGTATCTCCAGAGGCTAAGCTATGTCAAAACCGGTAACAAAAGGCAGCGGGTGTCTTCCAAACACGCCTGATTCCACATTCAGAACGCGCATTTCAGCAGACTACAAGGGGCATTTCTGTTCAGATAAATGCGTTTCTTGCTGCCAGCTGTTATCCATATAACAGTAATGTTTCTATTTCAGTAGGCAAGTCTATTATGTCTGTAACTGTCTAGCCACAATCATTCAGAACGCAAAAGCAATCACATAATACCCTTACTCTCTGTGAGATAAGTAAGGTTCCAACAAATAAAGTACCTCTCTTGAGGATTAAGTCCCCATTTGAGGGTTTTTTATTTTAAATTATCATTTTCTTTAATAAGCCACTGATAAGCAAGGATTTAGAATCAAAATTGCCCCTTAAACTCTTACAACTTATATAGAGATAGATAGCTCTAGATATATTACACACACCTGCATACACACACAGATCCCACAGCTATCAATCACTAGACAGAAGAACATTTTGATTTGATTCCACAAACATGCACCATTCCAAACAGAAATGAAGTGCCATGGTTTGAAGCCAGCAGTTTCAAGTTGCAAACTTTAAGCTTTCGGTAACCTTTGTACAGATTTAAAAAACAACTTTTTTTTTGCACTTGCAGATAATGGTGGTGACAGAAGCAAACAGACTCAAGCAACCCTCTCACCCACCGAAAAAAGGCAACAGAATTAACTATGTTGCTTTTCTTGTTTGACTGTAAAAGGGCAACAGCATGTTCTGAAGTAACAAGACCTTTACAACAATGGTAAAGCCTTGTCTTCCTAGAGATCTCCTGTACTGAACTCTCAGTCAGGCTCTGTCAGGACTTTACTTCTGACACTTAGTGGCAAGATTCTGGACCCCAGCACACCTAAGAGAAGGAAAAAATGGCTTCATACAGTTTCCTTTGACCTAAAATGAATTGTTTTCAGGATATAGCAGCAGCTTGTGGCTTAGAATGAGAGACAAAAGAAAATTTGCCAGGCACAACAGTGAATCGAGTTTACAGGAAACATATTGGTCATGAATGATTAAGTGAAAAGATATTCCTCAATCTACTCTGCCTTGTGATTAATGCAGCATTTAAGGTACACTTAGGAGACGACTGAGTAGGGGAGCTTTGCCTTAGATTCAGTCTTTATCAGACTCCACCTATAGTCTCAAAGACCCTTACACACACTGCTTGGTGTGAAGTCTCTGTTTTTGCCACTATGAAAAACACACGGCAAACTCCAAAAACCTTCATGCTGCAGAATGTCTGGTGCTGCATCTCGCACTAAAATCAAGAGTGCAAAAATGAGGGTGAGGAACTGATGTCAGCCAGGCATTTCCCTGCATGCAATAGGAGCACACAGATGACACACGGAAGTGTTCTCATACTATGGCAATGAAGGACTATATACTAGAACATTTAATGAGAGACAATGTCTACACTTGCCGCCAAATTCGGCAGCAGTCGACGGGAGACTTGCAAGGTACATAGACAGAGTAGCTTTTGTATCACCCGGCAACTTCCCAACTTCTACTTACCCTGGTGTCTTCAGTTCACGGCGCTGACGGGAAATACCCTCCCATGAACGCATTACTTCACCTGGCAGAGGTGGAGTAGTAGTGTCAATTTCTGGGTCAATTGAGTGGGTCCACTTCCACTCAATCAATCCAGAGAGATCGATCTCATGGAGGCAAATTTGCTGTCATCAGTTTATAGGCAAACTCGGCAGCAATTCTAGGGTTAGAGACACCAGCACTCCTGTGGCTGAATCTTACACTAAAAACAAGAATACTGAAATGCCAGTGAACTTTGCATGAGTCATTCTGTTTATTTGTTGATAATGAAATCTTAGTTAACTTATAGATGAGTTAGACCGTATTAAAAAATATATAATAACTTTCAGGGGATAAAAATTAATTTAGTAAGTCATATGACCACATCTTTAAATTATAAGTTCTCTAGCACAGGGATTCTCATTTATTTTATGTTTGAAAAGCACCTGGCACAATGGGCCCTGACCTCGTTTTCATTTAGCTGCTCCTGAAATATAAACGTAATTAAAAAATACTACTTCTCCTCCTCTAACCATTTTGTTTATGCTCTGATCCTGCAAACATTGCCTGTAGTGACTGCACTCATAGGCGAGGCATTAAATGCATGTATAAGTGTTTGTGGGAGCTCTTCAAAACAGGAACTCATCTTCTTACATGCCTTTGAGTTTTAGCCAATGTCTAATGCTGTCAATGGGAGATTTAGCATAACATGTAGCATATTTTGGAACATAAGTAACAATAAAAATACAACCCTCTTAGATTATATTGGACATTTTTGAGAGCCCTTTGGATAAGACTCGGTTTTAAAATAACGAAGGCTTTTAGGAAGGCATTTCAATTTTAAAAAATATTACTTTCTTACTTTGGGTAGAATGTACTTTGGGTACAATGTCCTCAGTTAGAATTAATGACCTGGTTATGAAAGGCAGGCAGGTATTCAGGGACAGTTTTAAACTTTTATGTCCATTAACAGGAAATCCTTCTAAACTCTCCTTCTACTCCTAATCCCACAACATTGACTCTGCAACACAGGTTTAAACACTGCAATGCAGTATGCTTAAAAATTATTATTTTTTCTTCATGTTTTTCAGTAGATTCAGGTCTGGCATCCAAATAACATTTTTTAAAAGGGAGACATTTGTTTTATAGTTTAAAAAGGTTTTAAACTCAAAAAGTACCTGTCAGAAATAAGTATCAGTCTTGATACAATGAAAAGAAGCATCATATAGGCAGGGTCTGAATGAGCTCTCCCCTGACATCTAGTGATGGTCTGGGAAGAAGACTTCAGGAGCTGACCTTGTCAACATACTTTGTCAGACTCGTCCTGCCTTGGGGCTGCTTTGTCCAAATGATCACTTCTGGCTGGTGTTGGATCACAAGTCACTTTGGGTGCGTCTATACTTACAAATTAAGTCGACTTAAGGAGGCTTCAGTCGACTCAAAATACTTCGCATCTACACTGGGCTTCCTTTAAGTCGACTTAAGCTGCTCCTTAAGTCGAATTAAGGAAAAGTTAGTTCGAATTAATAACACCTTGTTTTAATTAAACAATTAAACGTTAAATCAACTTAATAAGGTCAAAAAGGGGCCACGTCTACACTTGAAAAGTTGTCGACTTTTGTTAAAGTCGACTTAATAAGGTCAGCTTTAAGTCTATTTAAAGTCGACCGTATTAAGTCAACTTCATAAAGTCGACCTAACTTTTCAAGTGTAGGCATAGCTTCAGTTGTCGGGGGTGGGGGTACAAAGGGGCTATTATCCTTGTGTGAATCAAGGGCAGCAGAACTTGGCGTGTCCTGACTGAGGGACTCATCCTCAATTCAACTACATTCAGCAAGGCAGAGGACATAGGTACCAAAGTCCAATGGAGTTGAGAAAGGGTGGGGTCATGTACTTGTACCTAGAGGCTTGGCATTGCCTGAGGATCACAGACACCATCTGATGCATCCTCTCTTCACGGTGTAATAACAGAACTGATTAAGATTCAATTGAGACTCTTGTTGCACCCTGGAGAGCTGAAGTCACTGATAACCAGGGCTAAGTATTAGTGTAATAGTTGGCTCAATCTGCACTAGCAGTGAGGCTCCACCATTAACAGCTGAAATCACTAAGAGCTGTGCTAAATGGTGGGATCTCAAGATATCCCAGATGTGCCAGCAGGATGGAGTGGCAAGCAGCCGGCTGGGCGGGTAAGTGGAGTGGCAAATGGCTGGTGCAGCAAACAGGCAAAACAGGGAGTGGCTGGCAGAGCGGAGCAGCTGTCAGGACAGCCAGCAGAATGTGCCAGAGCGAGTGTGCAGACAGTGGAATGAGCAAGGTGCTTTTCCCGCCCTCCAAGGTGGCAGGCGAACTCTGCAGATGCACCTCTGAACCCTGGGTCTTCGCTGACCAAGGACAGCAGCTCGGAGTAGGATGCAGTGAAGGAAGGAGCACATTAAAGGAGCTTTTGGTTTCTGGATTTAAGAATGGGATGCAAAATTAACTCTGGGGTGGGAGCTTTGATCATGGTTTTCTGCTTCTGAATCCTGCTGAGGGTGTTTCCCCAAGTTAAAGCCGGATTACTTTCCTCTTTTTATTAAAGTTTCTTTTCTACACAGTCTCTGTGCTTGTGAGAGGGGAAGTATTACCTCTAGAGGTGCCAAAGGAGTGGTGTGTGACTGTTCCAGGTCCCTAGGTGGGGGCTCAAGTTGGTTTTGTGTTGTGTTGTAGAGAGGAAACGCTAGATATTGAACCCGACCGTTGCTGCTGACTCCAACTGGCAGACGGGTCACAATTATTTTATGAGGCCTGAGTCAAAGGCAACAGGAGTCAGTGGAAGGATAACTTCCATTGAGATCAGTGGGCCCATGCTACATTGTCATGGATTTGATGGCATTTAATTGAATTAATTCAAATTCTTAAATAAAGTGACTCTCTGAAAATCACAGGGAGGCCAAATCCTGTCCCCACAGGGCAACTGCTACTGAGAGGGAGCTGTGCCTGAATAAGAAGTGTAGGAGTCATTTTCTTGTATTAAAAATGTTCTTTCCCCATCTGAAATTATTTTCTTTGAACATCTTTCTCCTCCCCATGTCCCATCTTCTAAAGAACATTATAGTTCTGGAGAGGAGTAAGTTCATGTCTAACTCGGCATTGGAAACCTCCTCCATCGAAGTGTTAGCATGCTCAGCTCCGTTAGTGCACAACCTCAGTTCCTTTTCTCACCCATTGTACTGCCACAGGCCTCGCAGTAACCAAGAAGGAACCACAAAGCCCCACTGGTGACAGAAAATGATAAATGCACTTTGTCTCCATTCCTTATTCTTGCCACAGGGGCAAAAGTTGTGATGTTCTGTGGTGGTTCTGCCGCTGTTCCGTGCTGGCAGCCTGTTTGAGAACCAACCTCTCCTGTGACCATTTCATCATGAATATAAATATTGATGTACAGAGTCCACAGGAAAAAAAAATAGGCAGCTGATTTCAGTATTCATCCACATATGCTGTATTTATGAAGACCTGAAATAATGTAGCCAGGCATAAGGACTGAGTATGTAAACGCCGCAACTTATTTACCAGATGTATTTCTCTTATTTAGCTAGAATATGGTCTGCTTATTTTAGGGAGAAAACTAAGAGCCAGATTCAAAAGTATGCATTGGTTGCTTTGCTCTGGTGTTCCTAAAATGCCACAAATCCAGTGTAAATCAACCAGTTAATCTGGGTTTAATGATCACTTTGCATCACTGGAGCTGTGCACAGCAGTAAGGAAGAGTGGCTGGAAAAGCTGCCCTTTAGCTAGCCCTAATAGCATAGCACAGCTAAAGCACACATTAGAGAGTGAGCCAGACTCCGGCATGTGCATCATCACCAAAATCATTAACTATTCCTTCATTTTATAATTCATCAAATAATTTCCAAGGCCATCCTCAGCATTCAGAAGACACTGGAACTGTGCAGGAGGCACTATCCTTTGTTCAAGCTAGCTGTCTATTTCAGGATTTTATACTGCCACCTATCATGGATCTGAATCATCGAGATCCCAAAATCACACAACCTCACAAGGCCATGTTCAGATTTACTTTTCAGTGCAGAATCACACATCAAAGCTTCCTGGCTTCCAACCATGCCAACTCCACCTGAGGTTTGAAAGTCAGACCGTGTTCTTTCTAGCCTACGCATCAGTAGCGGTAATAAAGTTTCTGCAATTCAAACACAGTTAACAATTCTACTGATGATGTGGGAGCCAGACTATGATCTAGCTGGTTCTCCCATAAATGTCACTGCTCTGCATTGCTAACAGGACGGAAAAAGTAGGAAAGACTTGTTTATGGTGGTAAAGTAAGCAGATATGACTTTGAATGCTCACAGGGCCCAGATCAGTTGAGTAAGAAAATGCCTTTGTTTACCTTTTCACTTGTCCAACCATATCCACACTTTAAGATGAACCAGAGGAACCCTGGACTCTGCATTAATATTGCAACAGTACAGAATAACTATTGGGTTATCTTACACTATTTCTGTACAAAAGCTTTACTCATTGATACACAAATGGAGATTTAGCCTGGATGGTTATTAAAGTAATTTTATTCTCCTTTCTCTTTATTTCTCCTGGAGTTTCTATTATTTTGTTTCTCACTTCTAGCTCTGCTTCTAACTAACGAGCTAATAACTAGAACCGCATCCCATCACAATTCCACTAAATGATGACAAAGATCCTTTGCCCAGGGCTGGAATCGTATTATATTTCTAGTCAACAGTGCGTGAACTGTTACAATGGCAGAAATATGCTAATGAGCCAAGTTCATCTCTGGGTGTGTCTACAACAAAGGTTTAAATGGATGTTAACATTCTCTGATGAGTGGCTTCTTCCCAAATACTTCTTTGTTACATTTGTTGATAGTTCAAACCATACATTTAACCTACAGCCATTCACAGAAGAAAGCCACCAGCCGTTAGCATTGTGAGACATATTTTCAAAAAGACTTCTTCCATATTAGGCACTAATATATATGTGACAGATGTTCAGAAGAGCCCTGCGTATTGGGTGCACGTCAGCTGCTGGGCTCTTTTAAAAAGGTAGCCATGAGACTCTTTAAAGAGATGGTGGGGACTGAGCCCTCCAAAATCTGATCCTAGATTCTTTCGAAAATCTAGAAGAGCTAATAGTTCAGGGCCAGCTTGTCTCACCAATTCTACACCCAAAGAGCTCTCATTTAGGCCCCTGCGTGAAGCTGGTCAGATTTTTCAAAGTGCCCATGTAACCCATATGCCTGAAAAGGCTATCTCTGAGAGACCTGCTGAGGGTGGGTTACTGTTGTTGGGCAGATTAGCGACCCACAACTGGAAACTTCCAGAAGCAGGGAGTGTTAGCAATTTGAGCATCCTCCACAGTGTACCCTGCTGGTATGATGGGATGTTGTCAGTCAGATGACTGGAGAGCAGCAGCCTGAGCAGACAGCAGGCAGGAGCTGCCTTGAGGAGAGACCATGTGCTCAGTGTTCTGGAGAGGAGCTGAGCCAGGAGTGAACAAGATGTTTTCTCCATGTAAAGGAGTCATTTGCGACAGACCTTGCAGACATGCATATGGGACTGAGGGCTGGTTGCAGAGGAGAAGAGAAAGCCTGCATGTAATGCTACAGAGGATCCCAGCAAAGAAAGAAGAGGACAGCTATTTCTTGCCACTCAAGCTTCCACACTGGAACAGAGACTGTAGCTGAGAGTTGGGTGAACTCCACACAGACTTTGGGACTCTTGGGGATCTTTCATGCAAGGGATTGTTCTTGGTTAATTGTAGTTTGTTTTCTTCGGATAAGGTTCATTTAATTAGTAGTTAATAAAGTTCATTGTTATGTTTGTTTTTAGTAGTATTTTAATGTGTGAGTGTAGCTCTGAGCAAGCTTCGCCGTGAGTCCTGTACAGACTGGATCCTGGGTCTCCAGCTGCTTTCCCCATAGGGGTTGGGATTGATTTCTGTGGGGCACTGGAGAAGGGCAACTAAATGAATTTAGCCCACCCGAAGGTTACACCCAGCCAGCAGCTATTCTCAACAGGGGCTGCTGAATTCTTGGCTATCCAGCCACTTTATTTGGTCTCATAACAGCAGCTGAACATTTTTCAAAACGTGCCCCCCACCATGGGTATGGAGCACCTATGATAACCCAGCATTCAAAATCACATGCTGCTTGATTCTGATTTACGCGAACACATCTTTATGTCACTTTGGCAGCGGAAAGGGGGCTTTAAATGGGGCTATGTGACTGGCTCATACTTTAAGGCCCCTTTACACAGCCACTCTAAAGGGGACTTAGTGTAACAGAACTGGGCCCTCTGTGTATTTGGAATTCATCATTTCAATTCTCTGGCACTTTTTCACATCTCTCAGAATGTAAAAGGCCTTAGAGTGGTTTTAACTGTAATTTATTTTACCTTTTTTAAGATCCTTTTACACTACCAGGGCAACAGAAAAGGGACTCAATGTAAACGAGAATGTGGTCACATATCTTCTCGATTCATGACTTGAACTTGTGACAATGAGAACGACTGGTCACATATGCAAAATTCTCAGCTCAAGACCAAGTGATGAAGCACTCTGACAGTTTCGCTCTTCCTCTGATGAGTTAAGTGCTGCCTCACAAGCAAAAAGCAGAATTTTCCCTCTGTTAGCTTCACACTCCCGTTGGAGAAGTCTTCCTCAGGTGCGTAGCTTTCATAAAGCTTTGATGTATGTCATTTCTAAAGGCTAATAAATCTTTCTTTAATAATGAACATTAAAAATATGTACGATGAACGATGAGGTTACATCACAGAAGCATGAAAAATCTATCATCTGAACATTTGCTATGTTATTTTCCCCATACACAACTATTTTCCCAATGTCACTATTTCTTAACTTTGACTTTAGCTGAAGCACTGTAACTTTTCTAGAAATACATTATCCCTGGACTAAAGTTTGGGTCTGTTCCATCTCCCACTGGATTTCTGCCACCACCTTCACTGGAAGCAGGATTGGGCTCTCTGTGTTCATATTTGTCAACATGAAGGATGTAGAACGAGCACATTATGAGAAAGATTAACAAATGACTCATTGCTGAAGACCCATAAATTCATATATGACATGGGAATAGGGTTTAAGTTCCTGATTTAAAGGCTTCACTTATGACTCTGATTAGCTAGCCATAAAGTAGCAGAAAAAGCCAAGTTCGGGAGGGTGTTATCTATCTTTCTTCTTTCATCAAATCTGTTAGGTGGGCAAAACATGGTATGAAACTATCAATCAGGTGCTCAGATGGCGAAAAGCTTTACCTGTACTGTAGTTTTATTTCAAAGTTATCTGCAATAACAGGGTTCAGATGTTACCTCAGTTACAGTCATGTAACACAATGGAATGCAAGACAAAGATTTTTTTCCCCCCCAAGGAATATGTGGTCAAAAGAAATGGCAATGATAGCTCTGACTTTATGGCAAATGCACATTTTCTCACTCTCTTTCAAATCCCCAGTCAACCCAAGTAGCTTAGCATCTACAGCCTGGTTTCCAAAACGAAATGTATGTTTCGTTTCTTGTTTATATCTTGTTTATATCTTGCAGGAGGACTAGAAACAGACACTGGTGGGGCAGAAATTAAGAGTTTAAAATGCCAATTTCTGTGGGAAATTCACACCCCTGAGTTACGGTTAACAAATCTGCCTGTTTTACAGCACTAGAGTGTGGCAGCAAAATGGTAGGATTTGGCCAAACAGAAATTCCCATAATTCCTTAAATCCCATCTAAAGAAATTGCTGATGAATCAGACGGAGGAAGGAGGAGGGAGAGAAAAGGATAAAATTCAACAATTTACATTGGTCTATTATCCATGGACAATAAGGGTATATTTGAAAAATATGCTTATATTCAGCAATTACTATGGACCTTTCATCTTGATTACAAAACGTTGTTAATGAATTTGTGCCATTTGGCTGTGAGAAATATTGTTTTAGCTCTGCAGAATCATCTCTCTGAGGATTTGTTGAGGCATTACCTCAAACATGCATATTTTAATGAATAGTATTAGCCTAAGCTACAGTGTTAGGCTATCAAAACGACAAAGATAATGAGTTCTCTCCTCTTCCAATCAAATACAAATAATCAAAAAGCAAGTTCCTTTTCCTTGGTGGGGGTTTGAAATTAGAGGTTTTTTTAAAAAAAAATATCGAACACACCTATTCTGTATTTTAAAAGTCATTTAAAAATTACCGATTAGGGTGATGAGCTCTCTCTCTAGAGCCTTGCTGATTTACACCATATGAGGACTTGGCCAGATCACTGCAGTATACTTAGTAACCCATTCAAATCTTTCAAAGGCCACAGGCAAAATTCTGCTGTCCGTATACCAGTGGGCAAAAGTGAAGTAATTTCACTGACTTCAGAGGAGTTACTCAGGATTTGCACAATGGTGTAACAGAGAGCAGAATCTGGCTCCCTTTGAAATGAGTATGCTCGAAAAAACTGGGCAGGGGTAAAGAATTCCTCTGTTACGTATGTACTGGCAGAGACACCACGGAGAGATAGGTACAGGCTAGGCTGTTCTCTCTATGAACTTTTAAACGGATACCACATGTACGGCAAGAAGCCTAATGGCTGAGTGCTCTTCTGTTCCCACTGACACATACTGACACAGATTCACATCATTGCTGCTGCCTGCTTTGACTTCTCACAGTAACTTCCTCCATTCATTCTGAGCTAGGATGTGGTCCCAGGGGAAAGCTTAGGCATCTCATTTTTGGCAAAGGATCTCATTCCCATGAAAGTCAGCACAGCTTTTACGCCACCATTTAACAACATGGCAACATTCTCATACATTAGACTCATTTCCTCACTGCCTTGACTTGAGGAGCAAATGCTGGAGAAAAGCCAGCCTATGCAAAATTAAGCAAATTTTTAAACTGTCCATCTCCTCTGAGATAATTTACAAAAATCTCAACTGTGTTTTATGCTGTTCTGTTGGCTCAGGGTCATTATAAATATAGGATTCTGTATCTTTTTATGTTCTGAACTGTCTCCACAATACAAACAGGGAAACCCAAAAAGTGAGGCCTTCTGAAAGCAACTTCAGTGATTTAGACTGAATTCACATCCATTTTGCTTTGACTGAAAGAAAAGTGGGTGTAAAAATGCATAAAGAATTTTACAGCAGCACTGTCATCTGATGGAACAAGATGGGGCAAAAAAGGAAACTTCTGAAGCTGATCAAAGCTTTTCTTTGTAGCTAAAAACTAAAATAGATCAAACAAATGAGAGACAAACCTAAGCTGCAAAATTCACCGATGGATTCTGAAAATCTGGCCACATCAGCTCCAGGCTGTAGTGTGCTCTAAAACCAGCCAGGAGGATACCAGAGAATTCTACCCAGGGGCCACTTCAATTACTCTGCTGTAAACTACTTCAGCACCTTCCTCTAAAGGAAGGTTTGAGACTGTTGAGTTTCTGCAGCCATTCTTTGCCTTATTTCTGCTGAGCTGGCTCTCTGCTCCTCATAGAAGAAGCCTTGAAAACAGGTCCCATTCAATGGTCACTTTCACATATCACAAAGAGCAAGGATCTATTCTAAATGTGTGAGTCCATGATCCACAGGTCATCATGGGACAAGGCAGTGTCAAACCCAAACAATACGATGACATTTTTGGATGAAATTTGATGATGTCTTCTTTGTCAGTCCTACTCTATCTGTTCTTTCTCTCTCTGCTGCTGCTGCTGCTGCTGCTGCTGACAAAGTGGCGAGGAAGCCTGGATCTTGTCAGTAAAAAAAGACAGAAATGTACTCGGAAAGAGTTCAAATTATGAGCTCACTTCCATAGCACCCTTAACTCACTAAGCTGAACATGTGGCTCTGTGTTACTCATACCACTACATTCTATTTTATATATGTTCTTTTGCCACCTTCATCCTGTCATGTTGGACAGCTTAATAGAGAAGATTCGCCCATCAGGGACTATCCATAACATTCTCCAATATATTTGGAAACACCAACTGAGATCACCTCAAGTGTAAGTTAACAATAATGTGTTAAGGCTCTTGTGGCACTAGAGGATTCTGTTCCCGTTACAATGTATTAGCAATTTTTAGTGTTTTCTATACATATAGTATATAAAATGATCAAACATATAATTTATTATCCCTTCTCACTGTAGCTGAGTGTTTTAAACAGAGGACCTATTCATCACTCTCTAACTAGTCCAAACAAACAGGTCTCCAGTGTTGGTGGATGAATATATCGGGTTACTTTGCTGTTGCTGCT
Source organism: Pelusios castaneus (assembly GCA_007922175.1). Lineage (NCBI taxonomy): Eukaryota > Metazoa > Chordata > Testudines > Pelomedusidae > Pelusios > Pelusios castaneus. Next base: position 1,168,633 of record ML685867.1, read on the forward strand.
GCTGTTGAATTAATTATTCCAAGTTTACTTTCTACATGATTTTCTTTTTCTAAACAGCATTTGAAACACATAGGGACGAACGCACTTCCACACCAAAGTGTAAAGCACCTTAATAAGTAAATTACATTTCCACCCTCTTTAAGGTTCTTTTCTATTCCCAGAACAGTGGAAAGGGGCCTTACGTTAAATGAGAATCAGGCTCAGAGGGTTTGCTTATGGTTCTTCAACAGCAGAGAATAATAAAACGAAAAAAAGAAGTAAAGGCCTCCAGTTATTTTTGCAGGACACTGCCAATTCATTCCAACTGCTTTATAAAAATCAGCAGAAAGTCTTTTGGAATATTATAGGGGAAGCTGGCAGCAACCACTCCATTTAGGTTGCCTAACACTTTACATTATAAAAGATCCTTGCAGCCATTTTCTGAGACGTTCTAACACCTCTTTTGTTTTCAGCAAGCCTTTGAAATTCAGCAGGGACAGAGCCCCAAAGCTAGAGTCAGACCTTGCACTTCCCCATGAAGTTTCTTTCAAAATTGCATGAGTTATAAGAGGTTGAAAGACATCATCTGCTTTCTGTTGCTTGTGTTCCTCAGGTCAATTCTGGCAGCATAGTAAAACAGTAAGTGAATCTTAGCCATCTGAACAGGTCGGCTCACACTGCCACCAAAGTTGCAAAAGCAGCTCAAGCTGCATGGGAACATCTGGCAGGTGGGAGAGCAGCTGTAACACAGGACACAAAAGGAAGAGAGCTTTCCCCCCATATCTGGCACATGACCTTCCCTTTGAGGGCACCATATGGGGCAAGAGATCCCCAGCACCAGATGGGGAGAAGGGGAAGAACAGGGCCATAACCAGGCTGCAGTGAGCAGAGCAAATGCACAGGTCATGAAGCCTTGGGGGAGAAAAAAGGTTTGGAGGAGGGGAAAACCCCTAGGGGGGCACAAATATGCTTGCTTGCCCCAGGCGCTAACATGTCTACTTATGGCTCTGAGGAACTGGGCTTCCCACAAACACTTCTCCTAATCCAATACATGATCTTTCAGCCCTTTTCTCCTGGGTGGGTATCACATGGGCAGGAGATCCCCTACCTAAGTGGGAGAGCCAGAGTCAGGCTGAGCTCCCACTGACTACTGCCCAGACCTGCACATTCCTCAGCATCCCATCTCCTGCCAGAATACCATCCTCCTCTTGCTACCACCAAGCCCATTTTGCTTTGGAGTTCAAGTGGTACATGTCTCACTCCACTGGTAAAAGTTCAAGAGTCAAAACTTGCTGCTGTTATGGGACAGGGGTGGTTGATACAGCTGTAGGGTTTAAATGCCTATCTTTGGCCACTCCGTTTGAAAAAGTTGCCTTTAACCTCTGTCTTGGTTTCTTTATCTGTAAATTGATTCCTTAGTTACCAGCTGCACAGAAATGGTGGGGGTTAATTAGTTAGTGGACATAAAATAAATTTAAGATGCTACATATTTATTCATTTATTATTAATATGCAGTATTAGAATTCAGATGCTACAGAAAAGGTCTACCATCCTTTCTCCCCAAATAGCTCATTTGTGGGTGGTTGTTGTGTTTTGTGTGCATGTGTGTGTGTGCATGGGCGTGCTTTTCGCATGAAGCTAAAATGATGCGAAAACTGGCCACTTATCACCTGGCAATTGATATCCCATATTCTATCACTGTCAATGGTTTGCTGAGGCACTAGAAAAAGCCTGATAGAAACACAGACACTTGTACATGAGCCCATGCATGCCCAACCTAGTTACTGTGAGAAATCCTGTTATTCTGAGAGACCCAGGGACCTTGAAAACTTCGTTCTAGTGAGACTGCAACAGGAAATCAACCACTTGCTCTGCTTCACACACTTGCTTTCCTGCCCTGAGAATACTGTGCCATTTTACTGGTCAGATCCATTGCAACAAATGCAAATTTCAAGTCAGAGTTCTCTAATTAGTAGCCACAGAGCTGCTCTTCATTTGGTTTGGTTTTGCATAGTGGCTTCCTCTGCTTGCAAGACAACAATGCAGATGAATAAAACAATCCATCAGCATCGTATCCCTTTGATCACAGCAGTCCAAACATTTTTACACTTCCAGGCATCAAACCTAGAGGTCCATACAGAAAATGTCTTTCATTTCTTTTTCTTTTTTTCCCCACAAAACTTTCATTAACTGGCAATGCACATATGCAATGATTAGAGTATCAGACAAATGGTTTTTGACTCACTTTGGATTCCACTGAAGAAAAGAAAGAAAAAAAGAAATATTCCTTCTGAACAGTGCATAACAATAGACAAAACTAAAGATAACTGTCAGAGCCAGCATCCTTTGTGTAGCTGCACTAATACATGGTAAACACACATCACCAATCGCCCCATATAAGGGTCTGTATTTTGTTCAGTACATGCCCACAAACTTCCCGTTATCGAGAGGCACATGAACATACAACAAAAAGGCTAATTGTCTCAGCTCATGACAGATTGTGTACTGGGGGCAGTGGCTGAGAAATCTGGAGGAATAAAACAAACCTGGAAATGTTAAAGTCACAGAATTGCCTCCACGACAAAGATTGAGCAGGAGCTTGTGGAGGCTGTTTGGGAAGGCTTAGCCATGAGAGATTAGTGGCCTAATTCAAAGCCTACAGAAGCCAGTGGGAAATTTTCCATCCAAGAAAAAAAAGCAAATCTATCTCAGAACTTCTGGGTCCCAAAGGAGGCTGGGATTCTCCATGTGAAGACTCGGTTCTGAAAAGGGGAAGATCTATAGCGGGAACAAGCTTGGCACGTAATCCTAGCTAGACCATCCAGCCTGCTATTACTGTTCCTGTCTCCAAGAGGAATGCAACTCTCACCAGTAGGAAAGACGAGAGAGATGTGCTGGTCTCTCACCCTCTATATTTGCCTTTCCATAAAGGGTTAAGTCTATCAGGTTCAGCATTTCCTTTATGGTATATTACACACTGCCAGATGTGTGAAACACTAAAGAAATAATTGCGAACACCTAGCAGACATCCTGGTGCCCTGGAAGCAGTTAAATTAACACCCAGCAGGGAAAAATTTTCAGCTTTAGAAATGAGGTAAAAGTTAATGTGTTTTCATTCCTGGGGCATATTTGCAAGTGTACAGCAGTAAAGATACAACTTAGGGCAAATTGGGAGGTAACAGATGTGTTTGGACTAAGCATGAAGGACCAGAAACAACTTGGACCGTTCTGGTATGAACTTGAATCTTATCAATTCTGAACAGTTTTGTTAATTACTGTTTCTTTGCATGTCTCTTCAATGGTCCCAGCAGAGACCAAGAAGTCTGCAAGAAAGAGGCAGTTTTTTAATTATCGGCAGTGTAGCTGAAACCAGAAAATGCTGAAATTGTCCCAAGAAAGCCTGGTTTTTGCTAGGTTTAGAGAAGTTCAGGTAAGCACTGGATAAACTTGGTTGCTCTTCTAACCTCAACCCAAGCATTAAATCTTTGGAGCCAAACTGTGGCCAAGTTTGTGCACAGGAATGTAAGACCTACCATACTGCGTCAGACCAAAGATCCACTGAGCTCAGGATTCTGTCTTGCAACAGTGGCCAGTGCCAGAGGCGGCTTTTGGGGTAGGTGAAGCAGGTGACCGCCTTGGCCCCCGAACAGTAATGGGTCCCTTTGCCTACCTCAAAAGCTGTGTCTGCCTCCCGCTCTGCGGAACACATCGCAGAGGGCCAGGGCCCGCGGCCGGGGTTCGGGGGTGGCATTCCTGTGATCGGGCAAGCCTGCAGAGGCCTCGGCGGGGGGGGGGGCGGAGGGGGAAGAGGGCAAGCTGGACGGGCTAGCCCAGAGGCCAGGCTCCACATTTCTGTACAGCCCCTGGACTGCCTGCTCCACCCCTGGGGGGGGAGAAGGGGGCGCCAGCCCTGAGGCCCAGCTCTGTGCTTATGCCCTGCCCTTTGTCTTTGGCAGTGGGGGGGTTGGGGCCCCCAGCAGGGCATCGGATCCAGTTTTGGGCTCCTGACAGGGAACCGGAGCCAAAGAGTGGGCTGGTCATAAAAAGCCAAGGGCTGTGTGGGCCCCAGGTGGAGCACTGGGGCCACAGGTGGGGACCCAGGGCACTGTGGCTGCAGGGGTGGGTTGGGACACCAGTGGGGTGGAGGAGGCTGTCCGCAGGGATCTGGGGCCATGGGGGACCCGGAAGGGGCACAACCAGTGCCAGGGAGCCCTCTAGGGGCCTTTGCCTAGGGCCCCAGATAAGCTAAAGCTGCCTCTGGCCAGTGCAGATACTTCAGAAGGACTGAATGGAACAGGGAAGTGGTGTGAAGATATAAGGGGTGCTAGGTTTCACATTACTTCCTTGTGCTGGCTCCTCGTACGGTAGGTGACAGTGCAGGAAGACGCAGAGGCTCTGTTTTGAACTACCCCTGTGCAGGCAGAAGGGAGAGGGATGGGAAATGGGTGGAGCCACAGCCCAAACCCTCAATGTGCTGGTCAGCTTAGCTGTTCCAGCACATGGGATGATGTATAGTGCACCAGGGTACTTCCCCCTGGGGGAAGGGTGGGATGTACCATGAGGAAGACTGTAACTTACAGAAGGAACAATCTGACTCCTATTTTGTTCCAAAGGAAGCACAACACCACCACCCCTTTTTTCAGGGCTCAGGGCAAAGCAATGGCTGAGGACTTAGTTGGAACCTCCTATTACATATGCTCATCCAATTAATTTTGCATTGTGTGTTTCCTACAAGCTGTAGACCAGAAGCAATGTAACCCAAGACATAGGGACCTGGAGTCATTTTGGCTCTAATTCTTGTTCTTCTACTGACTCACTCACTTGGATAAACCAATCAACTGCTCAACAACTCACCATGCCTGCTTGTATAATGGATATAATGATCCTTACTCACCCAGAGATCTACAACTATGGAAGTGTAACCTTCGGGTGGGCTAAATTCATTTAGTTGCCCTTCTCCAGTGCCTTACAGAAATCAATCCCAATCCCTGTGGAGGAAGCAGCTGGAGACCCAGGATTCAGTCTGTACAGGACTCACGGCGAAGCTTGCTCAGAGCTACACTCCTACATGTAAACTACAGTAAACATAACAATGAACTTTAACTACTAACTAAATGAACCTTATCCTAAGAAAACAAACTACAATTAACCAAGAACAATCCCTTGCATGAAAGATACCCAAGAGTCCCAAAGTCTGTGTGGAGTTCACCCAACTCTCAGCTACAGTCTCTGTTTCAGTGTGGAAGCTTGAGTGGCAAGAAATAGCTGGCCTCTTCTTTCTTTGCTGAAATCCTTTGTAGCATTACATGCAGGCTCTCTTTTCTCCTTTGCAACCAGCCCTTAGTCCCATATGCAAGTTTGCAAGGTCTGTTGCAAATGACTCCTTTACATGGAGAAAACATTTTGTTCGCTCCTGGCTTAGCTCCTCTACAGAACACTGAGCACATGGTCTCCCCTTAAGGAAGCTTCTGCCTGCTGTCTGCTCAGGCTGCTGCTCTTCAGTCATCTGACTGACATCATCACATCACACTAGCAGGGTACACTGTGGAGCATGCTCAAATTGCTACCACTTCCTGCTTCTGGAAGTTTCCAGTTGTGGGTCGCAAATTTGCCAACAACAGCAACCCGCCCTCAGCAGGTCTCTCAGAGATAGCCTTTTTAGGCATATGGGTTACAGAAGTACTAAATATTGCTAGTATAATGCTTTTAGGCTGGGATTTTCTAAGTAGATAAAGGAGTGGGGCACCAAAATTGCAGTGAATATCAACTGGGGGGTGGGGTGCTTAGCTCCAAATTCTACCCTCCTAAACAAACAAAAAATAAGCAATACTGAGCGTAAGTTTTAAGTAATCGCAGACCATTGGTGGAATATACATTGAACATAAGTCTCTTCAAATGTGAAGCCTGCAGGGAGCTGACTGTCTAAGGGCTTGTCTGTACTGGGGTGGGAATGTAATTCAATTTTAGGCTGTCAAATTACAGAAGGTGGATGCAGCAAAATCCTTGCTGAGGTCTCCTGTCCCCACTGCTCAATTACTGCTTGAAACGCATTGTGGGTAGTAAGTGCAGGGGCTTGTGGGGAGGCACTCATCCTCTGCTCACCCCCCTCCCTTCTAAAGAAAAGAAAAACAGGAAAAGCTTTCCTTGCTGTTTCTTGGCTGCAGGCACAACAGAGAGGCAGAGTGCTGCATGCAGAGAGAAGAAATAACTGAAAACTTTCAGGGGCTACAGGCAGGGGAGGGTTTATATTGCTATGGTGCAGAAGACTGGAAAAACAGGAAAAGCACAATTAGAGCTACTCTCTGGCTATGCAGACCTAAATTCGAATTGTAGATTTGGACCTCAGTGCTACGCCACTTGCAGGGGTGATGTTGTCGGGTTGAATTACAGCTCCATTGAATTCGAACTTACTGCTCTGACAGTGGAGACTGACATTGAAGAAAGTTGAGGTAAGCAGCATTATGCCGAACTTCTCTGTCAGAGTAGACCAGGGCTAAGAGTATGGCGAGGCTGCAATTAAAAACCCATGACTGGCCTATGGTAGCTGACTCAGGCTTGCAGGGCTTGGACTAAGGGGCTGTTTAATTGCAGTGTAGACAATTGGGCTCTGGCTGTAGCCCAAGCTCTAGGAACCCAGCCACAGGTTTATAACTGCATTGTAGATGTATCCTAACTGTGGCTTTATACATTTTTCCGACAACTTAGAAACTGAAATGGAGAGTATAGGACACAACAATCTCATGGGGATGTGTGATTCTCTTGGATGGGCTTCACATCCATAAACCAATAAGTGACCATGTACATGATGCTAATTGCCAATATACATTCAAATTATTATTCAGATCAAGCCACTTCACTTTTGTATGAAGGAATGCAACCAAAATGGGCTATCAGCTAGGCTGAGAAGATTTTGGTAGTTAGTATATAAAGAAGGGTGTAGTTACTTTCCTCCTTAAGTAGGGAACAGCTTCTTTGACTGCAGGTTTGGAAGCTACATTTCTTCTTTGGATCGAAATCCATCGAAATCCAGTTTAAGCCCCAGTGTGCACCAGTTACCACCACCCACATTAGGCCTCATATCAGAGACATTTAAAAAATAATGGTCTACAATTAAAACATGGAATTTACTGCAATTATATATGGGATTATTTATGAAAATGGTAGATACGAGGGCCTATGAAGAAATAGTGATTTTTATATGAATCACCCAAGGAAGCCAAATTTTGTTTCACTTAAGAAATGTCAAAAGCTAAATTAGAAGTGCAAGATAGCACTCAGGCATGGAAACTAAAGCAAATTCTGCTGGCCACACTTTAAATATGAGTGGGCCGTTATGTTCACTGCTCATGGTGTTGCCATGTATTGTTGCAAGCTACAATAAGCTATCTTCACTAAAGACATGGCATGCCCATGGATAAGAAGAGTTTAAAAAAACATTCTGCCATTTTTATCAGTGTAAATGTAAACCATCTCCACCAAATCCAAAAGGCATTCCTGTGGATTTAGTTAGGTAACTGAGAGCAGAATTTGTCCCAAAGTCTCTATAGAATCATAGGGTTAAATTGAACCACTCAAACCCCATTGATATTACTTTCACAGATAAAATATACATGGATATCCAGAAGTTATACAAACAAGCCTCTGATTCATGCCAATGAAGTATCAAAGACACCATTTTTTGATCATCTGCCTCACGTTTTAAGAGTTCAAAGCAAACTTGGCTGAGATCCAGGCTTGCACATTGGGTCAGCCTCTAGCAACTGCTGCAGTGCTCAGGGTTCCCTTCGAAGACAATACAAAGCTCAATCCAAGTTGCAGAAGAGCTTGCCAGCCCAGCTGGTTAAGGACCTGGTACAGGGCAGAGATCTAGGGCATTTCCAGACTAAGGCAAGTGAGGGTTAAACCCCCAAAACAGTGACTAATCACATCCAACTTTCAGGGTTTTGAAAAGAAAAAATATTTGGCAAGCCTGCCATGCAGGCAGAATAACATTCTCCCCACACCTACCAGAGGATGAGCCCATCCCTATAAGGGATTAGAAAAAGGTGATTTATTATGTGAGTGCTGACAGCGCACTCGTCTTTATAGGGTGACATCCTTGGTTTTAATCTAAGCAGACAGCAGAAGACACACTGAGAGATCCAGGGAATTAAAAATAAGGACAATTAGTAGCCCATATGAAGTGGTGGATGAAGTTCTCAGGACCCCTATTTAAAGTGATCATGAGATCTAGAAGTCAGACTAAATATGACTGTCAAGATATAATGGCACATGCCTCAAGCTGTATGAATCGCTGTGGCTTCAGTTCACTAAGGATTTGGAGACTTTATTCTGGTTTCTGTTCATATGAGTTCTTTCCTCTCCGACAGTGAATAAAAATGAAAATGAGAAACTCAGCTTAAACTTCTGAGTTTAACGTGCTTTTGGCTTAAAACCATGAGAGGAAGGAGTATGGTATAGTAATTGAGAAACCTGGGTTCAGTTTCTGGCACTGCCACAGATTTCCTGTGTGACACTGGGCAAGTCACTTAGCTGCTTTGTGCCTCAATTCCCCATTTGTAACATAGGAATAATAGTACTCCCCAACCTCACAGAGGTATTAAATATTGTGAGGCAATCAGATGCTAGAGTGTGACACTCTGTAAGCTAAAGTAGCACCTCAGAACTCCATATTCACCGCTATGCTATGTTTTGGACAAAGTATGCCTTGTTAGGTATCACTCAAAAGGTCTTGATCTGTTGAAATGTAATATCCTGTTGGAATGGATGTGTTATCATTGTATGTGAAGTTATGAAGTATTGACATATATACGACTGAAATATGTGGTGAGCCTGGGAATTTCCCCACAGCCATCCTTTCAGTTGTACAAAAGAGGGCCAAACTGTGTTAATGGCCCATCGAGGTGCATCAGCTATTCCAATGACTTCTCAGAGGAGGCACATATGCAATGAGGGCAGACTAATGCAAAGCACCCAAGCATCCTTCTAACAACTGGAAAAAAATTATCAGTGAGGGACAGTGACATCATCACATGGCCTCTGGCCCTGCTCCCATCTCAACCCCTGGAAAATTGCTGGGAAGACAGACTTTGAACCAGGGAAGGGAGATTGGACCCAGGCTGGAAGGGAATCCTGTCTGTGTACTGAAGAACTTTAAGCTGCCCATAGTATGACAATGTTTGAGTCAAATCTTGTTTACTCTTTTTAAAAGAGAAGACTTTAGAGACCATGAATTTAATTTTAATTCTTAGGTAACCAACTTTGATCTCTATGCCTTCTATTTATAATCCCTTAAAGTCTATCTTTCTGTAGTTAATCTGTTCTATCATTTATCCTGGAGAATCTCAGCTCAGAGTACAAAGGCTGGTGCATGTTCATTCCACATTGAGGGAGTGGTGAACTAAGTAGTGAGCTTAGATGAATGAGAAGATCAGTGCAAGATGGTACAGTTCTGGGGTGTAGGAGTGGTGCTGGAGGGAACCAGCTGAAGACTGATTTGATGGCTGTAACTCAGCTGGGAAAGTCACTGCCTGCAGATGGCTGTGTAAGTCTGCATTAGTTGTCAGAAGCTCATAGCTTGACATATCAAAGTGTGAGGGACAGCTCAGGTTGGTGGATTTAGAGGGCCCAGAGGGTGCGTCTACACTTATAAATAAAGTCAACTTAAGCAGGCTTAAGTCGACTTAATTTACTCCACGTCTACACTGGGCTTTCCTTAATTCGACTTAAGCTGTTCCTTAAGTTGAATTAAGGAAAAACTAGTTTGAATTAATAACACCTCATTATAATTCGAACTAGTGTCTAAATTGACTTTATTAAGTCGACTTAGCCAGTGTAGATGCCCTAAGTCGACTTGGTCGACTTAAGGCAGGGGGGACAAGGGAGCCCCGCATGGCTCCCTGGCAGAAGGGAGCCACTGTGGCTCCCTTGTCCCCTGAGGAACCCCTGCTCCCTTCTCCCCAGACCCGGAGCTTCCCTGCCAGGGGAGCTGTGGTCCCGGGGAGAAGGGCTCCCCAGCCAGGGCTCCAGTGGGAGGGGATCCCCCACTGGAACTCTGTCTGGAGAGCCCGGGAGGCGGGCAGCTGGTCCTGGCGAAAGCCAGCCGGCACATGGCTGGCTCTGCCAGAACTGAGAAACCGCTCGCGGCTAGTCCCAGCAGAGCCAGCCATGAGCCAGCC
>ML685867.1:1183789-1219744 GCA_007922175.1 Pelusios castaneus
ACCTGGCAGCTCCCAAAAATACTCAATTTCACTGCTCAGCTAGAGCAGCGAAATTGACATATTTGACAGCTCCAATGTCCCAGAGTAGCCTCGATTGGCACTCTGGGACATTTCCGGAGGCTGTCTATTGCGCAAAATGAGTACAGACGAGCATTACCGCAGAACAGCTGTTCCGCGATAATGCTACCACTCTCGTTTGGAGTGGTTTAACTGTTGTGCGGCAAGAGGGTGTTGCCGCGCAACAGAGAAATTGCTCCTGTGTACTCAATTGGCTTTATTGCGTGGTAAGGAGCCTTACCGCGCAATAAAGTGATCGTGTGTACAAAGCCTCAGGTATTTCAATAAAATAGCATAAATTAAAGTACAGATACAATACCCAATTCCTAATTTCTAATCCAAATAGAATTCCTAGACATAAACTATATAATAATTCCCAGCAAATTACTACCTGTCTATTGAAACCAAACATGACATAGTTCCTATGGATTACGGAGCATTTATGAGATATTCATTGAAAATAATATCATAAATGCTTCCCTAAATCCAGACAGCATCACACACAGGGCTCTGCTCTGCCCTTTGGGGGACATGCCAGGCTCCTCCTGTGCCCCCCCCCGGCAGGAAGGGCAGTGGTGTAGTCCTGGGATAGCCCTAAATCGATTTAGGGCTACCCCATGTCTACACTGGCTTAATTCAACTTTAGAAAGTCGAATTAAGCCTTAGGTCAAGTAAAAAGCAGGTTTAATAAAGTTGACTTAATTTTCATTAAGTTGACTTTATTTTCATTAAGTCGACTTAAGCAAGCTGCTTAAGTCGACTTAAGCAAAGTGTAGTGTAGACGCAGGGCAAATTAAGTCGACTTAAGCCAAGCTTAAGTTGACTTAATTTGCCAGTGTAGACGCAGCCATAGTCTGTGCTTTCCTTTACAAAGCTTTACACAATGCACTGCTGTGGGCCGGATGAGCCTGTTCTGCTCACAGACTGGTGGGAGGTGATCACGAAGGCTCCCTAGTGGAAGCTCCTGCTCATCATCCCCTGGAGTGAGAAGCAGGGGTGTGCCCAGGAATTCAGATCAGACCTCTTTTGGAGGGGCACATTAAACACCCAGCTGTAAGATTTGTGTCTCCTTCCTCCCCCTGCAGATTTCTCAGGACACCTCTGACGGGGTGATGAAGCAGCAGCTTTCCCAGGCAGCGTCACTCTCTGGCTATGTCTACACTTGTTAATTTAAGTCGACTTAGCTAAGTCAACTTAGCATGTCCACACTTAAATTTTAAGTCCACTTTGAGGGGACCGTACAAAGTCGACCTAGAGTGTCCACACTGGACGCCTAGGTCGACTTGTAGGGGCTAGGTGGACCTGGGACTGGTCCACGGTGGCAGGGAGGGCACCCCTTGCCAACTGCCAGGGGGCTCAGCCTTTGCCCCATTGTACCTGAGTACAATGGGGCAAAGGGGGACAGGGACCCTGCCAGGCTCTCCCTGTGCCAGCCACCCTGGCAGGGAGGGCAGTGGGGAAGCCCTGGAGGCCCCTAAGTCGACTTAGAGTTGACTTAGGGCTACTCCACGTCTACACTGGCTTAAGTCGACTTTAGAAAGTCGACTTAAGCAGAAAGTCGACTTAAAAGGAGGTTTAACAAAGTCGACTTAAGCAGCTGCTTAAGTCGACTTAAGGAAAGTGTAGTGTAGACGCAGAGCACATTAAGTCGACTTAAGGAAAGTGTAGTGTAGACACAGAGTACATTAAGTCGATTTAAGGAAAGTGTAGTGTAGACACAGAGTACATTAAGTCGACTTAAGCAGGCAGTACAGCTGGCTGTTGGCTGACCACCCCTCCTCTTCCCACATCTAGAGCTGCTGATTCTCATTCTCTGCTGCTGCTAGAATCCTGGCACTACTCCTTGCTTTGCACTGTCCCCTTGCAGCTGAAGGAGAAGGGGGAGGAGTAGGCTGGCTGCTTTCTCCCTCCCCAACTGCAAGGACACACAGAGATGAGGGAGGGGTTTGCACCTGTTTGTCCTTGTGCACACCCCAGAGAAGAAGCGATTGGGGCCCTGCAAAAGCCTGTCGATCCTGTGAATGCACATGGCAGAGATCTCAGACCCGCAGAAGAGGGAGACATTTTGCACACGCAGCTAAGGCCTCCACTTTGCTTGGCTGGCTCCCAGCTCTTTGGCAGTAGTTCTCTCGTAGGAGCAGTGCTTCCTTGGCCATGTCCCTGAAGCTTCCTTAGAAGCAGCTGCGGAAGGGACACAGTAGGAAGCTAATGCTGCTGCCAGCAAGTTAATGCTAGTGTTTTAATTTGCATCCAGAATGGTGTCTTGCATGTTTTGAAAAAAATCCACATGTATAGAAGTCCTGCCTGTCTCTGCTCTGCTGCCAGGTTGCTGGAGGAGCACCATCAGGGCTGCATAAGGAGCCTCTTAAAATCCACCTGACTGCTAGCCTGTGAAGAGAGTGGGGAAACACTCCTATAAAGACAGTTAAAGTACATGGCTAAAGAATGGAAAGATATAGGCAAGGAACAACAGATCCCCTGCAACACAGAATCATTTAGTCCAGCCTCCTGCACTGACGCAGGATTAAGTATACCTAGATCATCTGTGATGGGTGTTTGTCTAACCTGTTCTTAACCTCCAGTGATGGGATACCACAACTTCCTTTGGAAGTCTATTCCAGTGCTTAATTATCCTTAGAGTTAGATTTAATTTAAATATTGGAGAAAGTTTCTATCTTGCTGCAGATTAAGCCAATAATTTCCTATCTTGTCTTCAGTGGACACGGAGAACAATTGATCACCATCCTCCTTATAACAGACTTCAAATAGATTATCAGCTCTCCCAGTCGTCTTTTCTCAGGAGTAATTCAGGTTTTTCAAACCACATTTTTGTTACTGTCTGCTGGACTCCCTCCAATTTGTCCACATCTTTCCTAAAATGTGGTGCTCAAACATGGATACTGTACTTCAGCTCAGGCTTGCCAGTCCTGAGTAGACTAGGACCGTTACAGCCCATGTCTTATGCAGGACACTCCTATTAATATGTCCCAATATGTTAGCCTTCTTTGCAATTGCATCACATTACTGGCTCTTATTGAATTTGTGATCCACATTGGCCTCCGGATCCTTTACAGCACTACCACCTAACCAGTTATTTCCTATTTTGTAGTTGTGCATTTCTGATTTGATTTGTGCATTTGAGTTTTCCTTCCTAAGCATGCTACTTTGCAGTTGTCTTTATTGAATGTAGTCTTCTTGAATGCGTCAAAGTTGTTTTGAATTCTAATCTTGTTCTCCAGTGTGCTTTCAGCTCATCTCAGCTTGGTGTCATCCACACATTTTATGAGCATACTCTCCATTCCAGTTTATGATTTATTGACCAAGGCATTTGGGCGTGCTTGAAATGAGTTTCAGTTGTACAAGTCTTCTAATTTATTTATTTAGATTTATATTTTTTATACCACCAGATTGCATCTCAAAACCAGATGGCCTAGAAATGCCTGTTTTGTTTGACCCATTTATACTGGTGCTTTCAGTTACTATTTGGAAAGTTTGGTTTTTCAATTTTCAATCAATTATAGGGTTTTTCCCCCCCCTATGAAAAATTCACACATTACCTAGCAGAATTCATACATTTGAAATATTGCTAACCTCAAGAATTCAGTCGTAAGTCACACCCCTCACTCCAATCATGACAATTGGTTTAAAATCATGAGATTAAAAAACCTCAGATAATTTTTTTTTAAAACTGCTGTTTCTGAACCTTTAGGTTACATTTAGGTCACATTTCCAAGCTTTAATCTACACCCACGAAAGCTAAAGACATCCTTTTTTTTCCAAAGAAAAACTAAGATTCTCCGCTAATCACATAATTACAGGAGATGGACCTTTAGGAAAAGCAGCAGCTGTCACTGGACTCATGATAAATGTCACAAGAGTTTGCAACACCACATTTGTCTGTAGGTAACTGTATACTGTAGTCCATAGGGCTAGCCCACACATGCTAATTTATACAGTAGAATCTGCGTTACAAACACCTCAAGAATGGAGGTTGTTTGTAATTTAAATGTCCCAAATTCTGAACAAAACATAATAGTTGTTCTTTCAGAAGTTTAAAACTGAAGGTTGACTTAATACAGCTTTAAAATTTTACTATGCAGAAGAAAAATGCTGCTTTCCTTTATTTTAGTAGTTTAATTTAACACAGGATTACACTATTTTCCTTCCTTCCTCTTGTGCTGCCTGTGTATTTCCAAATTCCAAAGGGGTAGCCGTGTTAGTTTATTGTAGTCTATTGTTGTCTCTGTATTTCCAGTTCCTAACGAGATGTATGGTTGATTGGTCAGTTCGTAACTCTGGTGTTTATAACTCTGAGCTTCTACTGTATATCTTGTCATATGGGTCTGCTTCTTTTATTATAACAGACTTGCATTAAAGTATTTTTGGCTGTAACACAAAGAACCTACAGGCCACATCTGTATCATGAGCTAAAGCATAAAGTGTATATATATATATATGTTTATGACCTTTTTACATAAATAAGTAAGGAGGTACGTATGGAACACATGATTTATGAGGAAAGGCTGAGGAATTGGGTTTATTTAATCTGCAGAAGAGACGAATGAGGACGGATTTGATAGCAGCCTTCAACTACTTGAAGGGGGTTCCAAGGAGGATGGAGCGAGGCTGTTCTCAGTGGTGGCAGATGACAGAACAAGCAGCAACAATCTCAAGTTGCAATGGGAGAGGTTTAGGTGGGATATTAGGAAAATCTTTTTCACTAGGAGGGTGCTGAAGCACTGGAATGGGCTACCAACGGAGGTGGTGGAATCTCAAGGATGGTCCTTTGTCTCTTAGCATCAAGGTATCAAGAAAGGATTTGAGTAGGATTTATGATACCACATGCACCTCTGGAACAATATTGTTGCCTTTGTTGTTTTAATTATTTTTCCATTTCGTTATTATTCTAGTTTCTCAATAAAAGGCTGTATTTTGTGCAGTTGGAGTGTCCTTGTGATACATCTCAAGGCTTGTTACGAAACTCTGTGTAGCCCAGTTCTGAAACACGAACCTTATCTTCTAATCAGATTAATTGGCGAGCCTATAACCCATATAATATAGTCAATAACACTAATCTCCTAAAAAGTTAGGTAACAGGCTTCAGTATATCTAAACATCTCATGTGCCTCAGTGAATTTTATTCTCACACCAGGTCATGAGGAAAATAATTTACTAGTTCCTTTCCCCAGATGTAGTGAAGTACAGAAAGACTGATTCTCCAAGGCGTTGTAACTCGTACAACCCTTTATGTAAGGGTATCGTTGTACACCCACTTTGCACAAGTAGACATGACTATACAAGGGACACTACAAAACTCAAATCTCGTGAGATTAAAACCAAAATTATCAAAAATAATCTTGTGAATTAGAGTGTCTCAGTTTTTGGGGCCCACTATGAGTTATCTACTTCCTGCTGCTTCCCAATCCCAGCTCATTTGTACCATATAATAAGCCCACTGACTTTATGTGAGGTAGAATTTTTTTAAATTGATGCCTACCATTCAGTTTATACATTCACCCAGTTATGGGGCTTTACATTATTAGAATTTATATTCCCATTCTTTTACAAACAATTTTGTGAAGAAAAGGTGCAAGGCAAAACCATGAATAACTCGTGAGCAGTTTTAGATGTTCCTTTACAAACAGATAACACACTTCCCAGACACAATTCTTTGTCAAGTTAGAGTCAATAGATGTCTAAGAATATAATTATTTCCCAACCTCTGACCTCCGAAAAAAACAAAGACAGAGTTAACACTGTAAAATTTTGCCTTAGAAATGGCAACCCTCACCCCTCCTAACGACAACAAAAAACTCATTAAAACATAAAAAAAAAAACCCCGAGAGTCCTGTGGCACCTTAAAGACTAACAAAATTCTTTGGGCAGAAGCTTTTGTGGGCTCCAGTCCACTTCGTCAGATGCACGAAGTGGGTTGGAGCCCACGAAAGCTTATGCCCGAAGAAATTTGTTAGTCTTTAAGGTGCCACAAGACTCTCGTTTTTTTGCTGTACACAGACTAACACAGCTACTCCTCTGGAACTTGTCATTAAAACATTGTGATTCAAAGCAGCCTAAATGTTGTAAGTTCGGAAATGCAGTTAAGACTCCAAAATAACCTTAACTCTGCACTATTACCTTTCCTTCCTGGAAAGTATCCGTGTAATATGCTATGGTGACATATTAACTGTGGTGTTATTGGGAGAAAATACAATGCTGGGATCAAGTCTCTCTTGAAGCTCTCAGGACTATGCATGAAAGCTGAACATCTCATCACCAGCTCTTATGCGATGGATGGATTACATGGGCGTGGCTTCTGCATTTCATTACAAATTGCTCTAGGCAGGCACCGACTCACTGGGAATAACAGTGGAAAAGCCTTTCTCCTGCACATAAAAGGACTATTTAGGAAGGACCACATCTTACCTGTCTATGCTGCTGAGAGACAGGATACTGAAGTCCTGAGATTTGTTGGCTTTGCTGCATTTTCTGAAGTACCATCTTCTGCTGCAATGCTAAGGAAATGTTTGGTGGCCTTTGAAGAGGCTGGTTTTGGAGAGGCTGGGTAGGTTGCTGCTGTTGCACTGCTACGGTGTTCTGCTGCTGCTGAGTATAGTGCAGAATAGAAGGCTTGCTTTGGGATCCCAAAACCGAAGGCATCTGCTGGTTAGTTTGCTCAGAGTTAAAGTGACACAACGGCTTTGTGTTGCCATGCTGCTGCTCCAGGGGAGATTGAGTGTTGTTTATAAAGTTTCTGTTGCGATCCTGAGACTTTTGTTGCATTATTATGTCAATGGGGCTGTTTTGGGTTGTGGAGTTTGGTTTATAGATGTAGTTATTCATCGCTTTGGACTGATTGCCGTTCACAGGTACCCCAGGCATAGCTGAGCTTTGTGGGCTGAACTGCTGCTGACGAAAGGAAGGGCTGGGAATCTTCTCTTGAACGAATTGTCCTGGGGAAGGGCCTGATGGGGACAAGGCGGGCCAGCTGGATTGCTGGTTTTCCTGCTGCTGGATCAAGGCATGTTGTTGTCGATTGGCTGCTATTTGTTTTAGCTGTTGAGCATGAGACACTTCTTGCCAATTAGTTAATGGTCGACTTGAGACAGAAGAGACCTGTGATGACTGCGCTTGATTCTGAGGCACCGAAGGGATTGGTGAAGAGGTGGACATGGCAGCGCTGGACATAGTGAAGGCTGGTCCTGTAGAAGAAGGTCTCATTTGCGGGGAGCCCACAGGTGCCTGACTCAAGCCTGGAGAATATTCACTCTTAATCACTATTTTCTCCATCTGCAATGAAGACCTAGCAGTGGCTCTCTGGTTTTGCTGCCCAAGATCAATGTTAAATGGCTCATCTTGTTTTATGGTGGCGTTTATCATATTTTCTAGTTCAAGGTCACTCATTGGTGGCACTGATATGTTGGTCAGTTCATTAAACAGCTCCTGAAGGTCTGGGTCCATCATCTGTTCCCCTGTATCTTCCCCATATCTGTTAGGGAAAATGTTTTCATGGGACATCTGATCATCCAAGTGTTTGCTGCAAGATATGGTTTCTCCTGGTTCTTTTTTCACCTCTTTTAAAGGCATATTAAATATGTGTCCACTAGGGCGGGTAGTGTTTGCTAGATTGCTTGTCTTTCTTTGTGATCCTTGCCCCACAGACAAGGTTCCTGACATTGACTGGCTTTGGCAATTGTTAACATGTCCACTTTGTCCCATAGAAAGATTATCACCTACTCGTATCCGCTTAATATCAAGATAAGAACTATCTGAAATACCATTGGGTGTCTTGCTGTTTTCCCCCAGCTTTCTCTTCAAGGAGCCCTGGAGCTGAAAGAAATAGGGACAAAATAGACAATTAGTTGACATTCAAAATCTGATTCATAGTCAACTCAAATAGTGGGTTAATACTAATTTGATGCTCATAATATGGAACCTTGAAATATTAATTTGCAAATGTTGCACAACACAGTAGGCTACTCTAGAAATTAGCAGCCATTTGTAATACTATCATTAAAGAAATTGAAATAGATTTAATAAATTTTAAGGCTAGCAGGGACCATTAAGATAATCGAATCTGACTTTCTCTGTAACCCAGGGCACAGAATTTCATCCAATGATTTCAGCATCTACTATAAAAGATTGCTCTTACTGGCTAGTGTAGAGTCTAAGGGCTATCTCTGGGAGAGGTTTTCAAAAACCAAATGAGAAATTAGTCATCCAGCTCCTACTGATTTTTGGCATATCCAGATTTACATCAATGGGGAATTGGTCCCCATGAAATAACTTTGCCCAGAGAACTTTACCTTGTTCAGATCCTGAATTTAAGGCCGTGGGGTTATGCCTGTGTATTTTAGCTAAAGATCTAACCCATGACATACCTTCTATAATTGTACAAGTTCTTCCAAATGTAACCCCTTTGGGGTTTAAGAGAGCGTGGTCCCTTTAACCCTTTGCCCTGTAGGGGAGGCACCGATTATGCTGGGAGGAGAGAGTGCTGTTTGGGGGGAGGGGAGGAGAGTGAGGGTGTGGCTGTGAAGCTGGGCAGGAGAGGGGCTGAGCAGAGGCATGGTGAGGAGAGAAGCAGCAGAGGCCCTGCCCAGAAGCTGGAGAGGGACAGAGAGCTGACCGGCGACACCCAGGACTGGAGCCAGAGGACACTGTGCCAGGGAGCAGTTGCCCGAGGACAGACTGGAGCTGGACCAGTGATACGGCTGCCCAGGGCTGCGGGGCCGTGAGTACGAGGCCTGGGACTTGGCCTGGGACTTGGGGGAGGCTCTAGGTAGTTAAGTGGGGAGGGCGTCAGAAGAGGCACCGGAGGCTTTGCTGGGGACACTTGCTGGTGCCGAAGACGACCAGGAGCAACCAGGACTCAGCCCGGACTGGAACTGTGCTGGGATCACTGAACTCAGCACAGACGCTGTGCTCGCTCACTGTCTGCCCTCAGCCTGCAGCACCCCTGGGCCTGTAAGGCCCTGTGCTAATTGCTAGCCTGCTTTCCTGCTGCCCCATCCCCCTTGTTGTTCTCTTTTTCCTCCCTCTGTAAATAAATCTTCCCCGTTCCATTGTTCACTGTGCTGTCCCAGCGTGTGTGCGTGTGTGATCACTCCGGGGGGTTTGGAACAGGTGCCCCTGGGTGAAAGGGGACTGTCCCTGCTGCATTCCTGCGTGCGCCTTTCCTTGGCCAGAGCTGCCTGCAAAGCAGACTCCACCTTGGCCATAAGGGCGTTACACAAATATGTACATTAATTTATTAGGGCAAAAGTAGGCCCTAGACATTTATGTGGAGAAATGTCTGCTAGTAAAAATTTACAGGCTATGCAACATGGCCTGGCTAACACTGGTTTGAAAATCATAACTGTTACATTTCCTTGCTTTTGACCATTTACATATATAGTTTTATACATTTAAACAATGCAGGCCTGCATATCTAATGTATGCTCAAATACTATAACTGCACATGCTTTATGTAGTTGTGTGTGCAAATTCCAGCTTACATATATACAAATCAGGTTCATAATCCTGCATACCTCTATATACAAAAAACCTAGATAAACATAAATATATTTTTGAAATTCAGGCCAATGTATGCATCCTCTAGTACCTAAAAGTAGAATTTCAGAAACAGGTCATAACTGAATGTGTTGATTCATGTTAATACTAATGTTCAGAACCCAATGTACTATAAAGGAAACTCCCAGGCATTAAAGCTCCCAAAACTGTATTTACTAGATATACACAAGATCTAAGCTTAGCTACATATTGCACACTGTTGCTCTGGCTAGTTTCTGCAACACAGTGCTGAGGGGATTGCTTTCCTTTCTTTCTCTTAACCACAAGTGCATTGGCTCAAGTGATTTATGATAAGATGTCATTTGATGAATGGCCTGGTTCTTAGTTTGGTCCAAGAAACCAATGCCCCTAGCAAGGAATGATATCTTGTGAACATCTGGGTCAGAAACAAAAAGCTCGCATTTCCAGGTCTCCAGTAACCTACACCAGGGTTTTTTTTGGCCAACTATGTTGACTCATGAGACTGTAAAAATCACAGATTATGGTCTTTCACATATAGATGGTCTTGAGCTTGTGGAATAGTATTTTGGCCTGTGGCCCCTGAATTTAAGGGCTTGTGTGGAGTTGTTCCTGATTTGAAGTTCGTTACCAACTCTAAGTGAACACTTATTCTGAAATGTGTTCCACCTACAGAATTATTCAGGAACAAAACCTTAGCTACAGTCAGTGCGTATCCTTTCATATCACTCAGGTCACTGAATAACTCCCTCAAAACAGCATGGGGAAGATACACAAGTTTGCCAACCGCCCACCTAACATAAAAGAACAAAACTCATGTTACAAAGGATCACTGGCTCATCTGTACAACAGAAAAGAAAAAACAACTCAAGTGAAAAACAAAGAAGCAGAAACGGATTCAAGTGAAACATCTGTACTGCAAATAATGGTATATGTACATGTGTGGTGGGAAGGAGAGCGAAGGGGGCATAAACTGCTATAGACACAAAGAAGGAGGGCACAATCCAATAAGTTTGAGAACCTCTGTTCTAACACATGAGTCACTGTACTTTCCTTTGCATAAAACCCAGAAGCCTGCATTTCCTCTCATCATCATCTTTGCTATAATGTTGCTTATCAGAAATCGTTCTCAAGTCCCCAGACACTTCTTTATGGTAAATGGGGAAGTCCCTTGTCAAAGTACATGTTTTGTTCTCTTAGGTGTTGCTGACAGATGTGATAAATAGATGATGAATAATGTATTCTCTCCATAAAAGTGGGTTACCTGGCACTTCTGCCTTTGATTAATTTTGCATTTGCACTGACATTTTGAAGTATAATTGCTGCTTAAAATGTCCATATATCCTTAAAGCCCTTGGGCAATGGGTCCTTCTGTAATAAATGGTGTTGCTGTACAGCGCTATATATATCTGAGATTTAAAATAACATTTGAATTAACTAAGACAGATGTAAACAAGGCCACATGAGACTCCTTCAACAATGGAACCCTAAGACAACTCTATACAAGAAACTGGTGGATCACCTCACCTACCTTCATAGATCCAGTAGCAATCCAATCACATCAAGAAACCTGTTATCTACAGGCAGGCAGTGAGATATCGCAGACTATGCTCCAAGGATAAAGTCTGGAATATACACCTTAACACACACAATACTGCCTTCACCAAACCAGGATGCTCCAGAAAAGTGGATCACATCATGGAACAGGAAATGCATGCAAGTACCCTGAGATTGCACAATATAGAAATAAACTCCCCTCCAACTGCACACCCCTAGTGTTACTCCAAACGGTAACCCAAGGGGTAGGTTTGCTTTTGGATTCACCAGACGCAGTCAGAGACAATTTAAAGTATTTATTGAATGCCAGGATTAGTAAATAAATCCTTAAGCAAGCAAAGAACACTATGGAGAGAAGCTTACGTCCCTTCAGCAGTAGGGAACCCCCTAGATGATTGTGGATGACCCCAAGGAAGGTTCTGAGGTGCCTTGTTTTCACAGCAAAGATTGCTGCCTTGGCCCTGCAGTGAAGTCTACAAATTCCAAGGGGCTATGCTAACACATAGCATCTCAGGAGAAGGCAGGGTGATTAAGCCCACTTTCCCTTCACACACTCAGGCCCAAAGCCAAGGTAGCTTGAAGGAACAGATAGAAGTACATCACAGCCAAGCCTTACAAAACAGCAAAAAACAGCAAAACACCTTACAGAATCTTACAGTTAGAAGGGACCTCAGGAGGTCATCTAGTCCAATCCTCTGCTAAAAGCAGGACCACTCCCACTAAATCATCCTAGTCAGGGTTTTGTCTAACCACCCCCCTAGATAACCCATTACAATGCTTCACTACCCTCCTAGTAAGAAAGCTTTTCCTAATAGCCAACCTCGACCTCCCCAGCTGCAATTTGAAACCATTGCTCCTCTGTTACTACTGAGAACAGCCTAGCTCCTTCCTCTTTGGAGCACCCCTTCAAGCAGTTGAAGGTTGCTATCAAATCCCCCCTCAGTCTTCTCTTCTGCAGACTAAATAAGCCTAGTTCTTTCAGTCTCTCCTCATAAGTCATGTGCCCCAGCCCCCTAATCATTTTCGTTGCCCTCCTTTGGCCCCCTTCTAATTTGTCAACCTCCTTCCTGTAGTGGGGAGCCCAAAACTGGACATAGCCCCAGCCAATTCACACAGGAGACTGGCTCCAGCCGGTGCTTTGGTCATGAAGCCCAGCATCAGTTCACGGTCGAGTCGCTCATGAGGGGGTTGAAGGAGACGTGGGTGTGACTACCTGTCCGTCACAAAAGCTTCCCCTTTAGCCCTACACCTAGTTTTCACTCCCACACCACACTGGTACCTATGTTGGGTACCATCCAACATCAACAACAACCCATACTTGATGGGAACTCCATCCTAAAAGATCTTTCCTGACCCCCTCTTCTAGCAATCCTCCAACTTCTCCAAGCTCATCATGAGAAGTAAGTGCCCCACAGCCCAGGACACTCTAACTCAAAGCGGAACCAGACTCTGCCAGAACAACAGATTCAAAACCTGCAGATGTTTCTCCACAGCTACAATGATCAACACTGCCCACAACAAGCCTTTTGAGATCCATGAGACCTATACATACCGAACCATGTGGTCTACTTAATCCAGTGCATTAAATGTCCCAGTGACAACAATGTGGGTGAAACCAAATAATCACTACATTCTTGAATGAATTCTCACAGAAAAATGACGAAGCACCACATCAGCTGTGGGTGAACACTTTGTGAAAAGTCACTCATTCTGACCTCTCAGTCCTTATCCTCAAACCCACACAACACTTTCAAAAGATGAACCCGGGAGCTTAAATTTATAACTTTGCTAGACACAAAAAAAATCATGGATTGAACAGAGACTCTGGATTATGTTTTACCACAACAATCTATAACCCTCTAAAGCAGGTCCTTTGAAGTGCATATTAATTACTAATGCTAAGCAATATGTTCCATCTTGTATTTAGCTGTGGCATTGAATATGTTTCCCAGACCACAAGAAGAGCTGTGCGCAGCTTGAAAGTTCATCTCTTACCAACAGAAGTTAGTTCATTAAAAGATGTTACAAAACCCATCTTTTCTCTCTCATATCCCTGAGACCAACATGGCTACAACAATACTGCATACATGAGACTCATGCCATACCCAGAGGTGAAGTCACGTGGTTGCATACACATCAATCATAAGATCAGTAATAATGTCACCTAGTTTTTACACAGCACTTTTTATTCACACATCTCTAGGGCTATGTCTACACTGGCAATTTAAGTCGATTTAAGGAGGCTTAAGTCGACTTAAATTAAGCCATGTCCACACTAGGCTTTCAGTAAGTCGACTTAAGAAACTCCTTAGGTCGACTTAATGATAGCTTAAGTCGACTTTATAACTACCACTCATTAGGTCGACTTAAGTCGACTCCTTAAGTCAACTTAAGGACGGTGTGGACATGGAGTAACCCTTAAATCGACTTTATTAAGTGACTTAAGGATGGTTAGGTCGACTTAAAGTGAACTAAGTCGACTTAAAGCTAAGTCACCTTAATCCCCTTTGTTAAGTCGACTTTAATAAGGTCGATTTAAAGTCAACCTTATTAAGTGGACTTAACAAATTGGACCTAATTTTTTCTAGTGTAGAATTAGCCAAAATACTTTATATAAAAAGTTAGCATCATTATTGTTTTACAGATGGGGAAACTAAGGCACAGAACTGGGAAGTGACTTGCCCAAGGTCCCTCGCAGGGCTAGGAATAGAACCAAGGTCTCCTGACTGCCAAGCCAATGATCTGGCTACTGGACCCCACAGCTTCCTCTCTAAGTTAATTATGTAAAGACACTTTAATGTATGCTAGGTATAACATGAATTTATTGTTCTCAGATACATCTTGTGTTTCCTTATCTGCACCTGCAGCTTAAAAGGGGCTTCTGAGGATTCTCTCTGCTTTATAAGACTGATTTCCCTTCCTTGTTTAGACATGGGAGAGGGGACAGGAAAGAGAAACATCCAAAGACTGGGGCCAAAGTGCTCATTCTTGATTGGCTGGAACAGTGCCAAAGGACTAAGCTAATACCAGAGTCATTTTCCATCCTCCTGTCAATTGTATCAAGTTGTTCTCAAAACTTCAGTCACTGTGCACTGCAAGGATTTTCACCTGTTTATTTAGTGACGGATTGTGTTGTTCCAAAAGGGGTAGTGTCTGTCTGTATCTATGCAAGTTGTTTCCTACGGTTGATGGATTTTCACTTCAAACAGCTGTATTCAGTGCCTTTGTTGTTAGCCTGACCCGATCCTATGGGTTTATTTTGCTCCCATTCTGAAAGTTCCCCATCTTCAAGCATCTGATGAAGCTGTATTTTCTCCCATGAAAGCTCATGTGATAAATAAATGTGTTAGTCTTTAAAAGTGCCACCAGACTCTGTGTTTGGATTGTGTTGTGTTTGGGTGTTTTAGTGAGACAGTTATAATCCCTCGTATATAAAGTGTCCCATCAGATGCTTTAGAAGAACAATGTCTCTGTACCAGCCCGGCAAGAGGGAATTAACCAATCAGTCTAATCTCATTTAGCTATGTTTTTGTATTGGCACCCACTGCTGTCACATCTGAATATTATGAGCATTGTGATGTTACATGGGAGAGAAGGGATCAGACTTCATCCTGCTTTCAGAAAAATACAAAACACACAAAAAAATTTAGAAGGTGCCTCTTGTACATGCTCAGAATTAATTGCTGATAATTTTCTTAATTGCCCAAATCAGAGCACATGCTCCTCTGGGGGAAGAACGAGCAAGTTCAATTTCAAGCATCAGCAGTTTATGTTGTAAGTGAAGACCTTCAAGATTTGGCTCCCTGTATCTGTGACATTTTTTGCACTGAACACACAGACACATTTCTCAGGCTGGAGGTGTTTGATTATAAATGTAAAGTGATCTGAACTGTGAAATATTGAAAACATCTCTGTTGGGACATCTGTAAAATGATAGTAACCGGGTGCTGAAGTAGTCCTTTGTGTACAAGGCTATCCCACAAAAGGCAAGCACTACTTAACAGCAAAGCATTTCCAGGCAGATCACATTTTTGTAAGATCTTTTGATAAACAGGGTGTTGACGAGTCAACATGGGTTCATGCAGTTACAGTGAGGAAGTGCTGGATTACTAACTGCTTAAAATACCGGTAATCTCTACTCTGAGACATTGCAGTGCTTTTACTGAACCTGGGGCAGAAGACAAGGGAATGCAAAACTCTCGAGGTGATTGGTCCAAATATCACCAAGTGATATTCGCCCTGCACAGATGGATTAATCACTTTACTCTTAAACCAGGCCTCAACAAATGTATGTTTCTGGTCGCCATAGTGACCAGTTTTAGTAGCCTGTCACCTAGCTCCACTGCAGAAATGTAATGCATGAGCACCCTCTGGCAACCAAAAGTAAAATTGCTGGCACCTAGTGGTGAGCCCATTTTATCCACCCCGTCATAAACCTTATTTTGAGGATTGAAATGGGATTTAGGAGATGTATAAATCATATGCTGGCTGACCTGCTCAAGGGGTGAATTTTACAAAACTACAGTGTCTAAAATGATGATGACATTTTGTCAACATTGCAAAGGTATAGGAGTCAAATTTCACTCTCATAGACTATGTCTACACTGGCAAGTTAGTTCGAATTAAGGAAGCTTAATTCGAACTAACTAAAACCATGGCTACACTAGGCTTTAAATATTTCCAATTAAGGTCTTCCTTAATTCGAACTAATAAATTCGAATATGCTATTCGAACTAAGGGTTAATTCGAACTAGTTAGTTCGAATTAACCAATGTGGCCATGTTAGTTCGAACTAATTGCTAGTTAGTTCGAACTAACCGGCCCATTGAACTCAATGTAATTCGCTAATTCGAACTAAGCAAGTGCCATTCATGGCACTTGCTTAGTTCGAACTAAATTTTTCTAGTTCAAATTAAGTTAATTCGAACTAACTAAAATTCCAAAGGGGTAGCTGTGTTAGTCTATTGTAGAAAGACAACAGAGTCCTGTGGCACTTTTAAAGACTAACAGATTTATTTATTAGTCTTTAAAAGTGCCACAGGACTCTGTTGTCTAACTAAAATTAGTTCGAATTAGTTAGTTCGAATTAACTAATTTGAACTAACTTTAGTAAGTGTAGACATAGCCATAGATACTATTGTAAATCGGAAGAAATTCCATTAGTCTAGTTGTAATCAGAGTGGAGTAAAAAAGTTGATGAACCCCCATTATTAAAAATTTTTAAAAATTGGTTTCAAATTATTGTTGAAAATATCCAAGATGTTTTCATGGGAAGTTTAGAAAAAATAGAAAACTTTTCAAAAGTTCAAGGCAAAATAGTTGGCCTTTTCCAACCAACCCTTCTAATAACAAGAGGACCTGATTCTGAAGTTGGCCATAGGCTGGAGATTTTTGCTGACCTCAACAGGAGTTGCCCACAGGTGACCAAGAACAAAATTTGGCAAATGACAAATATGCTTTTTAAAATGCCTTTTTCATTTAGTCTTCATTTCCTTATAATGGTTTGCTCAGTGCAGGTTCTGCTGTTTGCTAAAACTCCAGAATTTGTATTTCTCCTAACTTTTAAATATTGTATATGAATATGGTATCTGTGAAAAGTTCTCGATTGACAGTTCTGCAAACTTAAGTCTTTTGGCTTTTCACAGAACAGGTAATGCAGAGATCCCCAGTCTAATCTGTCAGTGTATTGAAACAATGGCTATGTCTACACTTGTTAATTTAAGTAGACTTAGCATGTCCACACTTAATTTTTAAGTCAACTTTGAGGGGACCCTACAAAGTTGACCAAGAGTGTCCACATGCCTAGGTTGACTTGTAGGGGCTAGGTGGACCTGGGACTGGTTCATGGTGGCAGGGGGGGCACCCCTTGCCAAGTGCCAGGGGGCTCAGCCTTTGCCCCATTGTACCCTGGCAGAGCATAGGGGCAGGGTGGGCAGGGCAGAGCCCTGCCCTGTGGGGGGGCATGGCAGGCTCTCCCTGTGCCAGCCACCCTGGCAGGGAGGGCAGTGGGGAAGTCCTGGAGAGCCCTAAGTCGACTTAGAGTCGACTTAGGGCTACTCCATGTCTACACTGGCTTAAGTCAACTTTAGAAAGTCGACTTAAGCAGAAAGTCGACTTAAAAGGAGGTTTAACAAAGTCGACTTAATTTTTCCTTAAGTCGACTTAAGCAGCTGCTTAAGTCGACTTAAGGAAAGTGTAGTGTAGACGCAGGGTAAATTAAGTCAATTTAAGCAAGCTTAAGTGGACTTAATTTGCAAGTGTAGATGCACCCAATGAGTCCTCAAAGGGTGCATCTACACTAGTAAATTAAGTTGATTTAAGCAGGCTATTTGTACTACGGTAGCGCTAGGGGCTCAGGGTCCCAATGTGCATCTTCCAATATCTGGACATAACTGTGGGCCTCCTTAGGATCTCAATCTATGAGATGCCCTTGAAACCATCCCTCCCTCTGACAGATTTATTCCCATTATTTCGGGAGTCCACTCAATGAGACACTCATCACAATCAGGCACTTAATGTCACTCTGACTTGATCTAAACAGGGGAATCCTTTTCCCATTGGAGTAGAGGACTATCAAGTGACGGAATGGAACTTCTTTTGCTTCCTACAAGTGTGACATCTATAGAGCAGTGTGAGGCTTCCCTTTCTACAGCACTGAGTGTTCTGCCTCTCCAGTGCTGTTTTCTTAATGCTGCAACCCCACACAAGCCTTCCGGGCTGAGGAAGGAATGAGACTTCTTACCATACCCTTGCTTAGAAGACAAATGTTGCCATTAAGACGTGGGGAAAATGACTTCCCAACACCATTATTCTTACTGGGCTGATTAAATCATCTGACTGTTTTTGGCAGTTTTTTTCTGGTGAACGTGGGCCTGACCCAATTGCAGTGCAGTGTTGAACTATGGTGAGAGCTGGCTTGCTTCATTGAGTCTTCTCAAGATTTAATAGGCTCACTCTTGTTTTGAGCCACAGACCTCTTGTACATATTTGCTGCATAAAGAGCAAAGCTAAAACACCACATCTTTTATCATTTACCTTGATATTAACTTTTATCTGTCACAGCTTAGAGCACAAGAGTCTGCACAAACATGACATGTTATGGAGATTTTAGCACAAAGTCCAAACTCCAGGGTGAAGTTCATCTCGAATGGTTCAAGGAGGACTGAATTTTGGGAACTCATTAATCCTCCCGTCACCCTTATAGACCAAAATAGCACAATAGAATTAATTTTCTTGCTAACCAAATGATTAAGAAGCGATGCAAGTCTTTCCTCATATTTACCATAATAAATGTTACTAAATCAGAAGTTATAGTAACAGATAAAGATGTTCTCCAACTGACAAATATCTACTTAATTCAGGTTAGTTGTGGGACAAGGATGGAATAGTAATCAGAGTGTTAATATCCTACAATTTACCTTCATTTATGTAAAAACAACATCTCTTCCCAAATGAAATTACCCATGTAAAAATGCATCCATATTATCTGCAATGTCCTGTCTAGAAATACAACATCATGGCTTTGGTCCAAGTTGCTGAAGGACAATAATTATATCTTATGCAGATTCTACATGTGATGGATTATAAAATTTCTGTCTAGCTCTTAGTGCTTAAGGAAAATAAGAACACAGAGAAATAGTACCACTTTAAATAGGTCACAATTGCTAATCAGGATATAGCATTCATAATTCTGCGCAAAACAAATAGGCACAAAAGATCTGCATTCCTTATGCTGTGCACTGTGTATTTTTCTTCTAGAGAACACTGGCTTCTTTTTCTCTCTCCAATCCCTTTCAACCATGAATAAATTAACGATCACTTTAATTTCTATAGATTTCACATAATGTCAACATTTATTACCATGAAACGTGGAGCAAAGAGTAACGCAATATGAGCTTGGGGAAATACAACTGCTTAACTGATTCTATCCTGATGAGACGGAAACATTGAAAGCTTTATAAATGTTGACAGGATGATCAGGCATGTAAAAGAGGTCACCCAACACCAGCCTACGCATTGTTTACCAGTTTTTGTAAATCAGTTTAAAATATTAAAAACACATACTGTCTCACACAGGAAGCTCCTAATCCTCAAAATGATGGCTGCTGTTATTTGATTTGCCTTTTAGCCGTCACCACCACTCATGGTAGATTTAAACTTGGAGATTACTGAGTGCAGTCTGGCAATTTTTTTCAATGTAGAATGCCTGCACAGGATTGATATTGTGAGGACTTGATTATAGAACACACATATATACCTCACCCATAAGTTTGTATTACCTGTCTGTGCCCCAATATTCTATACAACACTAAGTAGGTTTTAAAAGTTCAGTCTATGAAGGGAAAGAGAGGACAATCAGCGGATACCAGAAACAAAGAAATAACCACACCACTGACATGTCATGTGGATCAACACATGTCACATAGGAAGTTCACACCAAGCATTTGGCCTTGAGGTCTTCAGGGCAATTTATAGTTCATAGGAGACACAGGCATAGCTTTCGAGTGCAAAATCCCCTCCAGCATATTACCTAATCATTCTTACCTAATCATTCTTCCCATATCAAGCAAACTCCATCATATGAGAGGGAGAAAGTATTCCTTCTTCTGTTGCTTCCACCAAGGCTCTTAGAAGCAATAAGAAAAATTCATTCCTTATTTGAAGAAAGGGTTAGTAATCTTTCGCTAAAAACTCCAGTGGACAAGTGAAATTTAGAACCAAATCCAGACCTACTGTAAGAAAAACTTCCAAGGAATTCTAGTGCAGTTGATGGTTTAATTAGATCCATTTTGGCACCCACACTGTGCTCTTTCCCCAGCATTAATATCCACTCTTTTAAAATGTACAGAAGTTAGTGGCAGCGCTTAGGATATGTCTACACTACAGCGGCAGTTACTAGTGCCATAAAATAGGTGCTTCCCACAGCAACAGAAGAGGTTTTTCCATCAATGTAATTAATCCACCAATCCAAGAGGCAACAGTTAGGATGACAGAAGAATTTTTCTATTGATCTAGATGCATCTACAGTGGGATTAGGTTGACCATACTGCATTGTACAGGACGTAGAACTTTTCACAACCCGTGGCAATGTACTTCGGTCAATCTAATTTTTAGGTGTAGACCAGGCCTGAGTAGCCATTTTCAAAACCTTATGGCTTGACCCTGGAGTGCCAATATAGGCAAGACGCCCTCCAATAGAAGTTTTGTCTATATGGGCGAGACAGGCAAAAAGAATTAGAGGATTTTCAGAGAAGGGTGACAGGAATGGAAAGTTTGAAAATATTTTAGAGAGGAGACAAATAAGAGAGGATGTAATAAAGGTGTCAAATTCAAAAGAAATAAACAGAGAGTTTTTCACATAAATGCACAATTGGACTGTGGTACTCATTGCCATAGGGTGTGGCTGAGGCCAAGAATTTAGTAAGATTAAAAAAGGATTGGTCATTGAAGAACAAGAATAACTGGAGATAATATTTATCAAAATTTTGGAAGGGATATACAATCTCAAACTTCAGGGTTTAGACAACAGAGTCCTGTGGCACTTTTAAAGACTAACAGATTTATTTATCGCATGAGCTTTCGTGGGAGAAAATCCCACTTCGAAAGCGTCTGACGAAGTGGGATTTTCTCCCACGGAAGCTCATGCGATAAATAAATCTGTTAGTCTTCAAAAGTGCCACAGGACTCTGTTGTCTTTCTACAATAGACTAACACGGCTACCCCTTTGGAATTTCAGGGTTTAGGTTATTCTTTGTTAGATATTAGTATGAGTCCTTCATGGGGAGTAGATTACCCCATATCTGCCTACAGAAGGGTTTCTTAAGCTTCTGGCACTAGCAGACAGGATACTAGACTAGATAGACCTCATGTCTGATCCCATATAGCAATTCCTATGGTCCTGCATTCCCATTATTTCAGGGGTACAGAAGAGGACACTGTCAGCTGTCATAAATAGAGCTCCTGGGTGATTTCCATATGTAAATTTACTCTTGATATCTAGACAATTTTGCTAGTAATGGGGTCCTGATTGGGGCCTATAGACATGACTGTAATAAAAATAATAATTAATAAATCATTACAATGCTAGGCTCTATATTAGCTTACATATTTCTCTCTTTCTCTAGCCATTCATCTCTCCATATCACTCTCACTTTCATGGAATCAGAGTTCTTTATTCTTCCTCTTCTGTTTTCAACCAATTCATGTTTCCTTTGTGTTTATTTTCCATTATTTGGACCTTTTTCCCCCCAGTGTTTTCATGATAGAAGGGAATTAAACTGTTTAGAGAAAAACTACTACTCTACTTGATCTATGTTTTATATTGCTACCTATCAATGAATGTTTTCGGAACTGTAGAAGGTCTACGATGTGGATACACAAAGTGCTAGGAGCAATCAAGGATAAGAAAAGGCACTGGTAGGGTAAAAATATTCAGGTATTGAAAAGTTTATAGAATGATGTTTAAAAAGAGGATGAAAAAATGACAAGAGGATCACAGATATTTGCCTGAGAAAACAAGGCAGACAATTTGATAGAACTGTGGAGGATTTCTCTGTCTCTCAAATTTGAGAATTGATAGACTAGATGGCACACTATGTCAAGCAACAGACTGGATTTCATAGGATCTTTGAGTATGTCTACACGAGCAATCTAGGTTGACTGGGCCTGGTCTGTTCCTTGCCAGACTTTGGGGCATGTGTCCTGTGTGTCCAGCGCCAGAAACGCCACTGCTCTGCTCTCACCATGGGGCATGGCTTGAAGCAGCAACGCTAACCATAAATGCAGGGGCGTTACTCCTTTAAAAAAGTCTCTGGATACCTTCCCAATGGAGGGTTGGCCACTCAAGCAGCCACTCCATCCCCAGCAGATGGTTGGGACTGGAGCTTGGGGACAGGCTGGTGGGGTAAGGCAACACCACTGCCTAAATGGTACTTTGTGGGTCAGGGAGACCCATGTTTTCTAACCTCATCCACTGGAATCCATTGTCCTGATATTTATTAGCCCTGTGGACTTAAATTGAAACATTAGCATTAGACACATTGTAGCATACCTCCATCTCTTGTGGGGAATGCTAAATAAGTGACACAGATGCCACCAGTCATGTGGGATAATCATTTTCCCAAGCAGGATTACATTACATATGTGAGTAGAATGCAGTGTAGAGAAACCCTAGAATTCCTTCAGGTAGTATTGAGTGTTTGAGAGAATTATATAAAGTGGACTCATCATATCCCATATGAGTACTTGGAAGAATATTGTTCATCTACTTGCAATTGTGCATTAGGTTTTGTTGAGTTAATGCAACTAGGGAAAGCAAAGATGAGTGAGCTGTTCCAGGCATTGAAAACCAACCAACCAAGGTCATCCAGGATTTTCCTTCCACAACGTATCTAGGCCCATATCTGGTGTAAATTGTTATATCTATATTTTTACATTCATAAAGAAAAATTTGGTTCAGAAATTGCTTGGACTGCAGCATTGTGTTTCTTACATGTGGTATTATAGCAGAAAATACTCTTGTGCTATTTGATCACACAGACTTTGAAGTATGTATGATGGCAATAATTTAAAAAAAATCCTTCCTTTGATTGGTTGTGAAATGAAAGTGAGCCAGTCTGGAATTTTAAGAAATGCCTTTTACATAACATAACTAAATTCCAGACTATTGCATCACCTATGCAGTATATTATACATCTCTTCCATTAGGACAGCAACAAGTATGGACAATAAGAGTACTGTTCAGCTTCTAAGCTGAATCAACACTGATATGTAGATTCAGAGTACAGAGAAGCAGTCTCAACAGGAGTCAATACAAGGAAACTGTTCTCACAAATCTTTCCAGTAATCTGAGCCTCCTAAATTCCAGATCCACAGACAGCCGCCCAGTAAAGAGAAAATTTATTGTGTGTCCATTTATTGTTAGTCACAAAAAGTTATTACTGGGGCAACTGGCATATCACAAGGTTCTCAGCTGAAAGCATCCAGAAGAAGCTCCTTAAAGAAGCCCACACAAATCAATATGCTGTGTGATGTTAGATAACTAGCAAATGAATCTCTATAGCAAATGTATGAATTTCACCTTCCTATGGATTGCATATATAGGAGGAAGGAAGCTAAAGATACAAGCAACAGCTTGACTACATGAAACATTGGGCTATTATATTGTTTGCTTAAAATACAGCATCAGATTCGTGGCTGTTAATTGCCATAGATGATCCAACTGTTGATCAAGCCAACAGAGTCTGAAGCAGATGAAGTAGAATTGCTAAGGGACCCAATGACTTTATTTAGATCCTGATCTGAAACCCACTGGAGTCCATAAGAGTCTTTCAAAAGACTTCATTGGGCGTTGGATCTTTCCTCTGGTTTGTAAGGCTCTAGCAGTGGTTCTCAACCTGTGGCCAAATGTGGCCCTCAGGGGCTTTCAAAGTGGCCCATGGTTCCCCTCCTGCTGGCTGCAGAAGGGAGCTACTGCCGAAGGAGCCAGGTGGAGCATAATTCCATGGGGCTAAAAAACCAGTGCAGGCTCCTTGCTGCAGCCAAAGGGATAGGAGATCAGCACTTCCCTCCCCTGGCTGCTGCAGGGAGCACAGCAGTGTGCTCCACCTGGGGTCCCTTCTGGAGCCAGAGGGAGGGGAGCACTGATCTTCCATCCCCCTGGGTGCAGAAGGGAGCCACTGCCTAGAGCAGGGGTCGGCAACCCGAAAGATAAGAAGAGCCATTTAAAAAAGATTCCTTCAATAATCAAGTGTTTTGAGAGCCACAATGGCTATAGCCATCTGGTGGGGGGAGCTAGGCCAGGCCACCTCCTGCAGGGTCCCTTGGGAGGGGGAGCCCAGAACCAGAAGCAGGCCCCCCGCAGTGTTCCCTAGTGGTGTTGGGGAGCCTGGAGTCAGGCACAGGCTGCCTGCAGGATCGCCGGTGATGGGTGGGGGGCCTGGAGTTGCAAGGGGGCAGCCAAAGAGCTGCACGCAGATGCAGGTTGCAGACCCCTGGCTTAGGGACCCAGAGAGAGAGTGCACAGGGCTATAGAATGCATGCAGTTTCCCTGCTGCAGCCAGGGAGATAGGAGATCAAGAAGCAAGGAGGCAAACTACTTTTTGAGTGGAGGGGGAGCTGCTGCCAGAGGCTGGCGGCTCTTCAAGGCTGTAAAAATGATATCTGTGGCCCTCAAACCAAAAAGTTGGGAACCACAGCTCTATAGTTTCTGGAATACTTTTAGATACCATAAAACAAATAAATAATGGGCCAAAGCTTAAGACAAATTGGGTCTCCAAAATCTAACTGGTGTCGATGGGTGCTCAGCATCAGTGAAAATCAGGCCACTCACAAGTGCTGAAATATGGACTAATTTTCAGCATCTATTTTCTTAGCGTAAATAGTCATTTAGAATGTTAACAATTAAAAGATCTTCCCTGTTTAGATCACTAGTTCAAATCTGGACTAACATTGAAGTGAATGGAAGCATTACAGTTTTATGGCTCTTTGGCAACTTGCTATACATATGAAATGAATTGGGAGCTCAGTTGGTTCCTAATGGACAAATGACCACATAAGAACTGGCACTAAGTAACAAGAGTTCTTCAAGATGTGAGGAGAAGGGAATCTGGATTGAGATATCTGATCTTGCTCTTGCCCTATGCCAAGAGGTCTGGGAAGCGTGGGTACTAACGGGTGGATGGGCCGACAGCTGGAGTAGGATGTGGAACCAAAACAGTATGGGAGCAATGAGGATGATCACTTCCCTGTCCTGCTTGGTCTACTTGAGAACTTGACACTTGAGAAAGTGGAATGGAGGAGAAAGGAGATCTTAACTGTGTTGCCCACGAGATTAGGAGAGCATTTATCCTTAAGCTTGAGCTCCCCTGAAACAATATATCTCCTGTTTCCATTTTTTCTTGTGGCGTAAACAGATCACAGGACAGAGATCTCCATTGCCTGAATATGCTCTTCACCACAGAATCATGTAGTTCCCATTCTCAGTTAATGGAAAAGTGTCAACTGATAATGTCTGCTAATATATTGCTACATTCCAGGAAGTGTACACCAGTTCCACAGACTAGTCTCCTAAAAGCGAAGGGTTGTGGGGTAGATTTTGCACTCTCTTGCTTGTGAATGTCACTGTTGCCATGTTGTCTGGCATTACTTAGATATGCTGGGATTGTATGGGAGGTAAGAATTGTTTTCAGGTCTGTTGGTCAGCTCTCAGCTCCAGGAAATTCATATGTAGCCTGAACTCCTGGGGAGTCCATATTCCTTGTGTTGTATGCTCATCGAGATGGGTGCTCCATCCTCACAGGGTGGTATCTCAGATCCATGTTTTCTCAGGTGGGGTTAGACTGAAAAGGACTCTAATGCACTCCTTGCTCTGCTACCAAGCTAGAAAGTCCTGAAGTTTGGAGAAACTGTGACTAACTTGTTCATATTGTATCTGCTGGGCACGTAAACTATTCAAAGCCAGATTTGTGTCACATGTGGCCAAGGTGCATGAGGCATGAGCAAACTGATGATTGCAGGTTCTTTCTGAACTGAATTACTAAGTGTGCATCAATTGTAACTGGTCTTGAGGGAAGTAAGTTTTGCCTTGACAGAGCCTGCGGTGGCTCCGATAAATTCTAAAATCTGTGTTGGAACTTTTGTGTTCATGCAGATTTCCAGTGATGCACAAACAGGTTTTCTGAACCTACAGGTTGCAGCCCAAAACTGGGTTGCCAGAATGTGTCAGCAGGGTTGCAGAGTTTGCTGGGCTCAGCTCCTTACTCCAGGCATTGATACTTGGAGCATGGGGTACTAACACTGCTCAGGTTTGGCCCAGCACTGCCACAGTCATGATGATAGGGAATCAGCCAGCCCACATAAAAAGGAGTGGTGCTGTGAACCCATGCACCAGGTTGAGCTAAACCAGCCAGATCTGCTCTGCAGGATAGTAGTCAAGAAGGAGTGGTTGGTGTCACATTCTCCAGTGAGTACTGGACCTCTGATGGACCCCCTGCCCCACAGCTGGGCAACAGACCATCTTCCTGACCCTGAACTCTCAATGTATCCCACAGTTAGGCAACTCCTTCTGTCATATCACAGTCTCAGCCTGGATCCCAGTTTCCCAGTTTGCTCTACTGCACCCCAACTCCTTCTCCCTTCTCCCATCTCCCACGGTCCCAACTTCACTCCCTGTGTTTTTGGGGGATATCAACTGTGTTTTGGGGAGCATCTTAGGTGATGACCCATTCCCTAGTTGGGGGAGGGGGTTCCCCAGCTGTTTACATCTGGATGGAACATCTCAAATCTTAGTTCCAAGAGTGCATCAGTCTCTCTAGGTTTAGAAATAGGTTCTGAGTCCTAATAGGTTGAAGACTGGTAGAAGACTGAGCAGAGAGGAGATTGATGACAGTATCAGCCAATGAGATTTCCCTGTCAACAGCCAATTGTCCAGCAAAGGAAGACTGACAAGCCATGGCATCAGCAGTGGGCTGCCACTGGGAAAAACACTTTTGTAAATAGTCTGGGTGCTGTTGCTAACTGGAACAGGAGCATGCTATATTGGCAGTGGTTTTGGACCTATCATAAGAAGCATTGATGTCTAAATGAAAATAGGAATCTTTCATGTTGAAAGCCACAAACTAGTTGTCTTTGTTTAAGGACAGAATTATTGATGCTAGACTGGTCATCCTCAATCTCAATCTCCAGATAAAGACGTGGAGCTTCCAGAGATCTAAAATGGGTCTCTATCCTCACTTTTTTTGGGAATGAGGAAATATTTGGAATAAATTTCCTTTCCCCAATATTGAGGAGCTATGGGTTTTATGGCTTCCTTCCACCTCTTGAGTTAGTATCCTCTTGTAAGAGTGGTCTCTGAAAAGGGAAGGGAAAGGTGTGTCTTTCTTCAAGCAGTGGTAAGGTGACAAGATGTCCCAATTTTATAGGGACTGTATTGATACTTGGGGCTTTTTTCTTATATAGATGCCCATTACCCTCCATCCCTGTCCTGATTTTTCTCATTTGCTATCTGGTCACTCTCAGCAGCTAGGAGGAATTTGTCAGTGGAAGTCTTGCATTGAGAAGAGAGGTGAAGATGTATCACTATGACAACATAAAAATATATTTCTAGCTATTGTCCTACTGAGATATAGTTTCCATTTTTCTTTTAAAAAGTAAGGAAAGTAGATTCAGAACCTAAGAAGCCTAATAGTTAGATATTTTTATTAAAGGTAATTTTTGCTTTGGGGTGGCTGTGGTTAAAGCACCAGCCAAAGATCTGACAGTGCAGGCTAAGGAGTGCGACATAAGGCTTTTTCCTGTTAAGGATCAAGCACGCCTCACTCTCATATGGCTTTTAAACTGCAGACACCTTCCCATAAACGTTCACTTTTGAATAAAAAAAAATCCAACTCAGGATGTATGTCATCCTCCTGCTTTAGATGTTTTAATAATGTTGATGTTTATCTTGAAAAGATGGTGGCTGCCAGGGAATTAAACTGTATCTGTGCCTACTTCAGGCAGGGATCCAGATAGCAAAAACGTAATATGTATTTTATAAATATCACATGTGCCTTTCTTTTTAAAACAATTTCAAACCAATTTAAGTTGCATTCAGCATTTTGTTAGGCAAGACACTTCCCCGTTATATATTCTTTTTGCATTCTGACTTAATTAATAGGGCCTTTTAATTTAATGACTTTAATCAATAGCACTTTCAATTAAGTGTCTCAAATTTCCTTTAATTTACTATAGATTTAATAAGGCAGTCATTGCACTTTAAATCTGCTAACCATACTGGAAAGCCCATCTTTTCACTTGGGTATTTAGGCCCTGATCCAAGGCACCTTAAATCTACAATACTATATTCTTTCCATTGACTGCAATGGGCATTGGATCAGCTTCTTTAGAGAAGGGGGAGGGGGGCTTTACAGAATGTAATTAAATGGCCTACGTTAAGGACTTTTTTATATTGTGCATGGGGAAGAAGAAAGGATCATTTCTGTAGATGGTTTTTTCTTGTGCATGGCAACTGCAATTCATTATTTGCCTTTGTTAATTCCTAACTAAGGCGCTAATCTTGCAATGAGCTCAGCACAAGGAAAATTATCTGCACTGAAGGAGTACCAGTGAAGTCAATGGAGTTCTGCCAACACAGATCTGATTTTGAGAGTGGAGCTTAAATGATGGGACGTCACCCCCAGCACAGGATGGATGCTCATTAGTTATTTTATAGAAATTCAGTAAATAGATGTCATCTGATTTACTAACATGTATTTACTGGGTATTGCTAACCTGGTGGGCAACATGTTCTCCTTCATTGAACAAGCTTTAATATTAACTTTATAAATTTTAGTATGAGTAATATCAGCTTCTGAAATAACTATGTGTCTGCACTCTTTCAAAAGACAGGAATGCAGGGATCTATACTATCTTAGGTAGAGGAGAAGAAAATTTTTCATCTTAAAATGTATCAAATGCTGCCAGAAAAGTCACAAAAAGGATCTCCTTAAAGACAGGTAAATGTAGGAAAACTACTGAGGCCAGGTCTACACTACAGTGCTAAGTTGGCGGGAGATACGTACTCTGTGTTCTGCAGAACACCTGTCTCCCATTGACTTAATTAATTCTATTTCACTCATCACCATCGACTTACAGCACTCGCCAGTCGACACAGCCTCCACTTGAGGGGGGTGGAGTAACTGCATCGACTGGAGAGCGTTTCCGGGATCGACTAGACTGTCCACTGATTCGATTCTGCTGCGTCCTCCGGGATCGACGCAGTTTTTTAAGTGTAGACTAGGCCTGAGTGTCTGTCTATTAAGCCATGATCCTGCAAACCAAGAGTTTCAGAAAAGGGTGGACACAATGGACATGTTAATGGGCTTCTGTACATGGACTGTACACATCATACATCACTGTACTTAGACTAGAAGGGCCAGATTTTTAAAGGTTGAGGTGCCTAAAGATGCAGATAGGCACCTAGAAGGACTTTCAAAAGCACTTAAATGTTTAACTCCCATTGGTTCACCATTTCCTTGTCTTTTCAAGTCCAGCCCTCCATAGTTGTCCTGTTGGCTCTTATCATGTACTTAGAGATTAAATGTTTTGGGGCAGGGACCATCTTTTTGTTCTGTGTTTGTACTGTGCATAGTACGGTGGGGCCTCTGGTCTATGATTGGGGCTCCCAAGCACTATAATAGTATAAATACCATGCCTTTTAATATAATGGGAACACTGGGTGTGGTCCATAGCTTTGAGTCATCCATACATTTGAGCTTAAATTGTATAAGAGGCACTAGATATGAAGGCACCTGGTACCTACACAAATGTTTTTCTTCAAAAACTGAAGCAGAAAATTATATACAAAGATAAGGAGGAGAAGAATGAGGAGATGAAGAGATTCATTGCATTAGCAGGAAGAACACTGAAGAGACTCCAGACAGACCAGTAAAATGAAGGAGGGTCCTTTCAGCCCCTAGGTGTGGTAGACTGGGGAGAGACAAGAAGAGGAACAGTGTGAGTGGACAGGCCAGGAACTGACAGATATAAATTTGGGCCTAGATCATGAAAACATTTACATGCATGCCTAACTGATGACATGCAAGAAAAGGAAAAACTGGGCTTCTGGTGTCCCTGTTTCCCCATGTGTAAAACAGCTCTGGCTGTATAGAAAGGTTGGGCAGGAGTTCACAGACAGGTCAAGAAACTGTGAACTGGTTTTAGATTCGGAACATCTTTCTTCCCTGAATAACAATAAGATCTGTTTCATTCTAAAGCTCTGATCCTATTTAAGGTACACATCACACTCCACTGCACTCATTCTCACGACACCTCTATGAGATAATCTTTCCATTTACAGACAGGGAACTGAAGCACTGAAAGAGTAAATTATTTTTCTAAGGCCACATGTGGAATTGAGCTCCAAAGGGGTAGCTGTGTTAGTCTATTGCAGAAAAACAACGGAGTCCTGTGGCACTTTTAAAGACTAACATATTTATTTATCACATGAGCTTCCGTGGGAGAAAATCCCACTTCGTCAGACGCTTTGAAGATGGGAAACTTACAGAATGGGAGGAAATTAAATGCAGGGGAGTGTATGACATAGGATCAGGTCAGGAAAAGCAGAGACTTGAACTAGGATATTCTGCGGCTGGTCTAGCCTGACTGTGAAGTTTGACATAATACTGCTTACCTCGACCTTCTGCAGCCTGCGTCTCCACTGTCAGAGCAGTACATTTGAAAAAAAATGGAGCTGTAATTCGACCTGCTAATACCATCCCTGCAAGTGGCCGTAGCACTGAGGTTGAAATTTACAATTCGAATTTTGGTCTGTGTAGGCAGAGAGTAGCTCAACTGGTTTTTCCTGTCCCCTTTGCCATAATACTGGAGCTCCTCCCCCGCTTGCAGTGCCAGGAAGTTTTCAGTTAATTCCTCTCTCTGCATAAACACTATGATCATATAAAACTTCTGCTTTGCACTCTCTAGTGGCTATTTGTCCCTTGTAAATACAATTCAAGGGGCAGGCTATGATCCTCACTGCCTTTTTCAATAGTGTACTGTTTCACCTCAATTATTATGATCTGCCTATCAGTTCTTGTAATGGACCTCTTCTTGACCAATGGCAGAACATTCTCAGTAGAGGAGCCTTGCATGGGGTACCTATTCTGACTGCCACAGTCTAGACCAGGGATCGGCAACTCAAAAGATAAGAAGAGCCATTTTTAAAAATTCCTTCAATAACAAAGCATTTTGAGAGCCACAATGGGTGTGGCCTCCTGGCTGGGGGAAGCAGGGCCAGGGCACCTGCAGCAGGGTCCCCTGGTGGGAGGGAAGCCCAGAGCCTGGTGCAGGCCTCCTGCAGGGTCCCTCGGTCTTATTGGCAGAGGAGTCAGGAGCCACAAGGAGGCAGCTAAAGAGCTACATTTGGTCTAGACTCTAGAACAGGGGTCGGCAACCTTTACTATCAAAAGAGCCATTTTGCCCCTTCTTTCACTAAAGAAAAATAGTCTGGAGCCGCAAATCATAACACAGCTTATAAACTTTTAAAAGTTTTAATCTTTTTTTAATTTTACCTGTTACAACAACCCCCTTAAGCCCTGATACAAAGGCCCGGGACCAGCCTGCGGTGGTGGAACAGGACAGCCGGATCAGGCCATGCTGCCGGCCGCCACGCTCTGCTCCCGCCACCGCCGCATGCCGGCCCCTCGGGCCTGATCCTGCCCCTCTGCCGCTGGACGCCGGCCCCTCGGGCCTGATTCTGCCCCGCTGCATGCCGGCCCCTCGGGCCTGATTCTGCCCCTCTGCTCCCGTCGCCGCATGCCAGTCCCTTGGGCCTGATCCTGCCCCTCTGCCACCACCATCACGGGCAGGCAGCGTGGCCAGATCAGGCCTGGGGTCCCTTTCCCGGCTCCTCTGTCCCCCTCCCCTGTGCTCCTTTCCCGGCTCCTCTGCCCCTTTCCCGGCCCCACTGCCCGCCGCCTCCTCCTCCTCCCAGCCCCCTTACCTGGCCAGAGGCTCGGAGCTGCAGGGATGGCCGGCAGAGCCGCTTCTGGGCCAGGCCGCTCCCACCCTGAGCACGCTCTGTCTGAGCATGCTCAGGGCGGGAGATTTGAATCTCCCCAGCCTGGCCACAGCAGGAGTCTTATTATTCTTTTTTTTTTCTTTTGTCAAGGCTGAAGGGAGCCACAACAAGGAGGCTGAAGAGCCGCATGCGGCTCCGGAGCCGCGGGTTGCCGACCCCTGCTCTAGAACAACTGAAACAGCAAGGAAAGCTTTTCCTGCTTCTTTTTAATTTAGAGAAGAGAGGAGGAGGAGAAGGAGTAAGTGGAGGACAACTGCCTCCGTTCCTACTACCCAGAGTGCAATGCATTTCAGGAAGTAATGTGAGCAGTGGGGACATGGGACCCGGAGCAAGCAATTTGGTGTGATCACTTGCCTTCACCTTCTGTAATTCAACAGCCTAAGATCGAATTACAACCCCACCCCCAGTGTAGACAAGCCTTAGGTCCTGAGCTAGCACCCAGGCCCACTCTCGTTTTTCAGTCAGTCTGCAGACGGATCCACACAAATGGACTCTTCCATGTGCTGAGGCTTTGCTGAAGTCAGCACCTCTCTGCAAAGACACAACAGTCCACCCTCAAAGATCAGTTCACAGGATCAGGGCCAAGGTTTTATTTTGTTATGCCAAGGCTCTCTTCTTTGATTAAAGCCATTTTAGGACTCAGCCCTACAGACACAAACACACACTTAACTTTGTGCACACAAACTCCAATTGTTATTTGTATTGCCATAGCACGTAGCCCTGGATGAGGACTCTTCTGTGTTAGGCACTATATCAACAAACAGAACAAAAGGATGGTCCCTGCTCCAATGAGCTTCAGACACTTTTCCAAAGGTAGAGAGGCACATAAGGATGCAGACAGGCTCACAGTGAGATTTTCAGACAAATTTGACCTCTGGTCTTTGTGTCTCACTTCTCCATCTGTAAGGTGAAGACAATAGTATTTTCTTGCCTCACTGGGGTGTTGGAAGGATAAAGACTGAGAAATGTTCAGATACGACAGGGATGGGGGTTATATGAGCTTCGAGGAGAGCTATTAAATGGATCAGCTATAAATTTTCCCTTTAAACCAGTTGTTCTAGAGTCTAGACTGTGGCAGTCAGAATAGGTACCCCATGCAAGGGTCTTCTACTGAGAATGTTTTGCCATTGGTCAAGAAGAGGTCCATTACAAGAACTGATAGGCAGATCATAATAATTGAGGTGAAACAGCACACTATTGAAAAAGGCAGTGAGGATCATAGCCTGCCCCTTGAATTATATTTACAAGGGACAAATAGCCACTACAGAGTGCAAAGCAGAAGTTTTATATGATCATAGCAACGGTGGTTGCTCTGCAGGTATACTCAATTGGCCTTAATTAAATAGGGAAGGATAGTAGTTCAACCATCCATTTTTCTTCCCTGTTTACTACAGGAAATAACTGTACTGGATTTCTTTCAGGTGTTACCTAAGGCAAGTTTTCAAGTGTTGGGGCTACTACTCAAAGTCAGTGAGAACAAGTCTGGGACCCCAAAAGGGCCTTGATTCCCAATCCAGAATCCAGAACATCTCTAATATATACAAGCTTGGTGCTAAAGTCACAAATAATGTACTGAAAAAGTAAATAATCAAACAAATATATTCAAAGGATGGGGTCCGTTAACATGGGTTCTGTAAGGAACAATACTGTAATCTACTCCTTGGGTTTGGGATAGTAAGGAGCTGCAAAACGGGTGCTGCAATGTCATCTCTCAGTTGCACAGGGATTCCCCAAGAAACCTCATGTTGATGGAACAAATATCAAAGTTGATGTTCTACCTTGTGCTCTTCCCTGAGCAGCACCTAATGAGGGTCTTGGCAACAGGGAGTGTGCTTTCATGGAGATGCATTGTGGCATGTGAGGGGGAGCCCAACCTTTAAGGGTGAGACCTTGTAAATGTGACTCTGGCCTTATGCGTTTCTCCTAAGATTTGTGGATGTCAAATCACCTTGTGGCTTAAAAGCAGTGGAAAGCTTGGCCACTCCTAGGAATGTTCTGGAAGAGCTCTGTACAGGAAGAATTGTGTAAACCCTCTCCCACTCCAGGTTTTCCCATGAAGTGGGTGACCTGACCAGATTCAATAAAAATGCTGCAAGCAGAACTTATTAGAAAACGTTGACAATTTTTGGTGAAGATGTCTTTTAACAAATTTCCATGAAACTTCATCACCATTTCAAATTTTCAAACATATTTCACCTCAGCCAGCTTGAAAGAAAGCAAAACACATTCTGTGAGACTGTTAAAAATTCAAACAAAATGTAAGCAGCTGTAACAGCAGTCCAAATTCTGATCTGATTCTGCCAACCAGATATACTTCAA
The DNA here is from genome assembly GCA_007922175.1 of Pelusios castaneus. NCBI lineage: Eukaryota > Metazoa > Chordata > Testudines > Pelomedusidae > Pelusios > Pelusios castaneus. The sequence goes on from ML685867.1 coordinate 1,217,808, forward strand.
CAGAGTTACACCAGGGTAACTAAGGCCCTGATTTGCCAAAGTAGTTAAAAACTTGCCTATCTTTAAGATGCTCTATTAATCCTCTTGGGACTATGCATTTGAAGGAAATTTCTGATTCTGTCATGTAGACCTCAAATAATGAGATCAGTCTTACATTATGACTGAAGGATTTCTAGCAACAGGATCTAAGTCCTACTTCTTCACCTACCAGGAGTGACCTGAAGAGTTCCGCTATGCGTTCTTCACATTTGTGCAGACTTGGGGGGATGTGTATGAGAGTGATTTGTTAATAACCTGAAGGAACAAAGTCATGTAATGGAAATATTGCAAAACTGCCTTTTCCAACTCATTTTCCAATTATTAGTACTACCTAGTTTAAAAGAATATGATTTCCCCAAGTCTGAATTTTTCCTCTACTGGTGGATTATTTATTAAACAGCTACGGTAGATTGAAGCTGTTTTCACTTATGAACAGTTCATAGAAATCCTAATTGAGGAGAATTACCATAGTTACCTATGCAAGCTGCTCAGCACAACACAATTCCTTACTAGAACCTATGAGTTAAGGTCAACTAAATATTTTTCAGCCAACACAAAATAACTTGCTGCTTAGCGGAAGGTAACTGAATTTATCAAGGAGGGGAAAAGTGGTGCAAATGAAGGGAAACACTGAATGGGGTGGGGGGTTCTCTGTTCTGTTTTTTTTTTCCTGTCCAACAATTCTGTGGGGTTTGCACCAGCTGGAAATTCTGCAGTGTAACTGGACAGCTGGAGTTCAGAGCAAAAACACATTTAGATCTTGGCACAGATTTCTGCCTTCCAATCCAGCCCATCATTAACAGCTTCTGTACAGTATTGTTCTGCCTCTAGGGGCTGTAAAAATGAAAAAACCTTTGTTCAACCTAAACTTCCTTTCCTTGTCTGCTATTCCTGCAAACTTTCCATTCTAGTGGCCCTATTGTTTCACTTGGAAATGTCAGAGCTGCACAGCATGTCTATTTTATAAGGAGTACGTTCCATTTGAAGAGGCTAAAAACACATGCCATGTTGTTCCACAATTAATTTACTTGACGTTTGCTTGGGCTAACTACAGCTTCTCTGAAATGGCCGTTTTTTTGGACTGGTAGCTACAGCATTCACCAGCTTTGCACCAAAGCATAGAGGATCACTGAGGACAAGGATAGCTCCTCCATGACATGTAATCTGGAAACAGGGGTTTTCATTTACTTTATGGTGGCAAGGTAAAAGACTGAACAACTTAGCTCTATGCGAGCTGTAGCCTGAAGGAAAGAACAGTGAAAACAAATGAGGAAGGAGTAAGCTCCATTACAAGGAGAGGTAAAAAAAAGCGGAATGAGGGGAAAGACTCAAAGCAATGCAGGCACAAGGAGTTATTTTGTATTCATTTACGGAGGAAGAACTCAGATGCTGCAAACCCATCAGTTACTGCTCCCCATACTCAACACCCTCATCCGACTCCCACACTGAATTTCCCCTTCAGCTTTCCATCCACTACTCCATTTTTGTCTCCTGCTATTCACCACACCATCACCACAAACAGCCTCCCTAGGCTTACCTTTTTGTCCTCCATTTCACTCCCCAATGGGTCCTGATTTCTAAACCCACATCTGCTCCAGACGCCCAGATCGGTCAGAATTTAAGGGAATGAAATGGGATTATATGGTTTTTCATTCTTAAAAGGCCAGATCCACAGCAGTACAAACTGGCTCGATTGTCTTCAGAAACACTTTGCAGATTTACACTAGCTTGTGAGCTGGCTTAGAGTTTGGTTACTGTATTAACTAGCATCTCCCTACTCAGATGATCTATTTCCTTTGTCTGTTCAGAATCATAACTACTTGAAGGTGGATGTGGAGGAAAGCTTTTAGCTTCTTTCTTTCTTTCTTTCTTTCTTTCTTTCTTTCTTTCTTTCTTTC
>ML685867.1:1219754-1244271 GCA_007922175.1 Pelusios castaneus
TTCTTTCTTTCTTTCTTTCTTTCTTTCTTTCTTTCTTTCTTTCTTTCTTTCTGTTTCCTTGTTAGCCCTGCACAAGTCAGCACAGCTAAGGGGGAGGAAAATGGAGTTTATCCCATTTTGTGAATCACTAAAAATTCTTTAGTAAATTCTCATCAACTCCACCTGTTCAAAGCTAGTGGGGTTGCCCCATTGTTACCGAGAGCATAATCTGAAGATTGTAGGCTAGCAGCTGTGTGACTTGGGAACTAATTTTACCTACAGAACTTTATCACTGGGTTTGATGCACAAAAAAACCCTTAGCTTGACTAATAGCTTTGGTTGAGTTTGCAGGACTGGCAGTCAGAAGAACACAACAACGACTTCTACTTTTAAAATAAAGATTTAAATGAGAGCACATTTCAAAATACATTTGGAACTCCGTGATACCATTTTGTCATGTTCGCTTTTCAGAGGTGAATCACACTGGAAGATTTTCTAATTACCCATCCCTAAGAAAGCATTTGATTCATCTTTACTATTGGCAATGTCTACACTTGCTAAAATTAGTTCAAATTAGTTAGTTCGAACTAACTTGCCAGTGTAGACATAGCCAAAGGGCATAGGTGCCCTGGAAAAAAAGGAACATAAAATAAACTGGAGCTGAACTGTGACTACGTTTATACAATGTAGTAAACTGCCTTTGTTCAGAAAGTCTTGGCAAAGCACTGCTATTGTAGATATCATGCAATGATGTTCACAAGGAAGTACAGACCTAAATATTACATTATTTAATGTTTCCAGCCTCTGCAGCATGGTCCCAGACCAATTTAAATATATGACATCTAAGATGAGTAACAGATTCTGCTCAACAGCCTGATTTATTGACAATTGAGTTCAAAGTCTTTCCTGAGTGGCAGAACACTCTCAACCTCAAACTCAACATGCAGAGAATATAATCCACAAGAAAGATTCATGGAAATTTGTCGACTGTAAAGTCTTTGGTGCAGGTCTGTCATTTACGATATATTTATACAGCACCTACCATAATGGGGCCCTCACCTGGCTGAGGCCCCTGGGTGCTAATGCAATAAAACATTGAATGACATTAAAAAGATCTTTTCTCTTTCCAAGATGCTCACATTGGTCAACCTGCTCCAAAAACAACAGCAGCCACAGCTGTTGAAGTCTGCAGTCTGAGCGAGAAATAAAAAACTTTGTTTTGGTTCATTTAAAACCATTTTCCTGGATTAGAAACAAATCTTTATGTCACTAAAATCTAACTACTCATGACTCCCACTGGACAAAAAAGGAATTGAAGGTGTCCAATACCCAAGGTCAATTCCAGGGGATGGTGAGCAGGGCAATCATGGTGGGCACCAGCTTCCAGGGGTGCTGTACTGCTTGGACGTTATTTGTTTTATTTTGCTGATTCACCGCCTGGCAAAATGCCAAGGGCCACCCCTACCAGTACCTCTGAAATTCACCTAATTTAAGCACCTCAGTGTGGCCTTAGCTACCTAACTTTGAACAACCATGTTTGAAATTTTCAGCGTGAATATTTACCCAAGGAACTCGTTGAATCTAGCACAGATCTTAGCACACAGTTCCATTCTATTTTAAATAACCTTCCAAACCTCTCTCCTAGGACTAAGTCCAAACCACCCTGCAGCAATGTTGAAAGAAGCCATAGAAAAATCAGAAGCATAATCCTTTCAGCAGCATTACCCCCAGGATCAGACATCCAGTTCACGGCACTGATATCTGCATACTTGAGAGATCAGCTCATACATTTTTGTATTACAAGACATGCTGGCATGGTATTTTCTAGTGGTGAATTCCCAGCTCCACTGCAGTCAGGGGAGGTTTTGTCATTTATTTCAGTGAAGCCAGGCTTTCACCCCAAATATATAATTTTTGAGCACAACTAAACCAATCAGTTGTGTATGAGAAGACCAGAAGCAGGCAATGGACAGTCTAAGGACAATTCCACCGTCTCTTGCCCGTAAGTATTTACAAATTATATTTTGTTAAAAGCTCTCTATTATTGTTTTCTATTGTGGGAAGCAAAACCCCTCTCCCATTTGCATACACCTGCTCCTCTGCCTATTCGTTTCTTTTCCTGATACATCCCACTCTTTCACCCCCTTTGCATGTGACATGCACTAGGGTAGACTTCTTTTGACTCAGAGGCAATGTGTTGGGGATGTAAGTTATAGGTCCACAAGAGGATGGGAACCTAAGGGCCAAATATTGCTCTAATTTACACTGGAGTAAGCGTTTGGATCAAACCTCATTGAGGTCAATGATCATTTTTTGTTGATTTTAGTGAACTCAATATCAGACCCTCTATCCAAAATAATTCCACTGACTTCTGCAATGTACTCCAGAATTGTCCCTAGATCTCCCATTCTGCAACTAGACACTGGGCCTCTGTGGAACACCTCTGAAATCCATTGAAGGATGGGGTGAGGTGGTGGTGGTGGGGGCTTTAGCTGAATTTATACACTTGGAAGAAAGTGCAAATCATACTAACTAATTTTCACATCTGGATTTGGCCTACTGGTTTAAATGGAGCCTTTCCTTATTTACATTAATGAAAAGAGAAGCAAGCTGAGCATGAATACTCAAGTGAGTAAAAGAAACTTGAGTAAGTAAGTGTGGGTCTGTAGGCTCAAACCCTAATTCTTTACTCAGTTTTCTTATTAATGGTGCTATTGGTTGGCTTCTTTTTTACCCTTTACATTCTCAGTGTTTCTCTTGATCAAGCTAATGATGCTCTAGCTCCTTTGCTCTCTGTAGCAGTTTAGAGCTCTATTTTAATAGCAATTTACTTGGTGTGGTGGGGGAGGAAGGGGAGGGAAACTAACTTGCCACTCTCCACATTGTTTGTAAAGTTAGTGTTTAGTGTGAGGTTGCGCTGTATGCTTCTCCTGAGCCAACTCCTCCACCTCTTTAAATTTAGCAAACTTTCATCTGCAGCATCTCTTGCCAATAAATACAGTCATTCTGGTTTTGCTTAATATATTCCTCATTTGATCAAACACCTTTTGTATCTGGTTTTGTACCCCAGCTATCTTCAGTACTTGGCATTTGGAATCTTACTAGTTTGTAGAAGTGATGGCAATTGGCACTGTATAAACAGATGAGAGAGAAGAGAGCTATCACCATTTCCCAAACAATCTTTAATAGCCACCTCCACATAACACATCCTCCTCAGCTGACCTTTTCATAGCCCTTCTACTTGCCTCTAGGATGTCAAAATGTATCTCTACAAAATCCCTTTTTCTCTGATTCCTTAGATTCTGTCATCGCTTACTCAGGCTGAGTAAAACATTATTCTGTAATAATCCCACTGAAATCAATGGGACTACTTCTTCTGATAAGAACAGACCTTATCAATGATTTCTATTATTTAATTACACCTTGCTCTAGCCCTAGAATTTTCTAAAGGAACCCCCATATGGGGGTGTTATTTATTTATATGCCTCTTCTAGGAGCTGTGCACTAACTCAGATTCTGAGCAGAGGTGGATTAGGGGCTGTAGGGACCCTGGGCCTCCCCCACCGGTGGGTCCCCCCTGCCTGGGGCCCCACTCTTTCACCTGGGGCCGCAGGCTCCCTCCAGCCTAGGGCCTGGCCCTCTGCGGGCAGGCCAGTGCTGGGGTCTCCTCTGACCTCACCCCCACCCCCTCCAGTGCCAGCAGGGCAGAGGGGCTCCACATCATGGTGGGCCACTGGGCATGGGCCCTGTAGGCCTGTGCAGTAATCTGCCACTGATTCTGAGTGACTTGAATTTCCAGGGGTAGATCCTTAGCTAGTGAAAATCCTCATAATTCCACTTAATAGCGCTATGACAATTCACATCAGATACCGAATCCCACTGTCTTCACTGTGAGTTGATCACATTCAGCACCTCTCTGAGTTAGGCTCATTTCGGTACATATTTGCTACTTTTTAATACTGTAATCTCTCTGTGTCAGTAGAACAGCACTGGTATCTTTGTATCTTGTTATGTTTAATTCATGCACTGCTTATTTTATCTACATGAGTTGTTTATATTCCTCTTTCACATCCAGAAAAGGGGAATAAGACCCTTGTCTTTTCAAAAGGCTTTGTTTAGTGAACACATTTTTCATAGGCTAGAGATTTGTTGCTCGTTAGTACATCAAGACAGGCTTCTGTGCCTTTGCCTACAAGGAGCACAATCTATTTCTCCCTCCAGAACTGAGCCATTTGAACAATTCTGAAAACCCACTTTCCGCTTCACTTCCTGTAAATAACTTTGCACTTATTCTGAAAGCTGACCTTTCGCTCAGAAAGCAATCTATGTTAGAGAAAACCTCTTGGAAGGGAGGAATTCATTGAATAGCTTGAACATAGAATAATTATTCTATTTTCCTAGGTTTATTTATGTTTCTCTACTGCAGGAGAATGTCAAATCATCTACATGCATGTGGCTAGAATCTGAGAGGATGAACTCTTTGCATAAATTGTATAAATCAAGGCATGTTCCAAAAGCATATTTAAGTACTCACTACTGTTAATTTTCCTAAACTGCTTTTAAAACACAGCCATCAGGGAATTCAATAGAAGCTCAGTACAACCACCCCAAAGTCCTCAATTTTCCGTGAGTTCAAGCAACTTAATGCACAGCACTGGCAGACATCAAATGCATGCAAGTATATGTGGAAATTTATGTTATTAATGGCTTGCAAGAGGCCTTCCAAACAACAAAATTGTCAGTAGAATCATATACAGATCAGGCCTGGTTTTTAAAATGGTTAGAGACAAAATTGCACACCCAATTTGAGTATGCAATTACTATGCCTGCTTGAGCAAATGAAGTAACTGTGTATGCGAATGATCAGATCCAATAATTTGTGCATGTAATTACCCAATTCAAATGTGCAATTAGCATAACTGTATGTGCAAATTAGGTGCAGAATTGCATGCAGTCAGGTGCCTGTTAATAATTGTAAAAATCAGACCACATAACCTCTACTATTAATGTAATTAAATCAGAGCAGTGGAATTCCACATGCTGGATAAATCTAATTTGATTCAGTCTGCAATGATTTGCCAATATCAGACAGAATAGACAGATTTGTAAACAGGCAGCGTAACTACAACGCGACTTCATTCTTTACTCAGGAAGGGAAATCTCTATAGTATACTCAATCTAAAATACAGAGAAGGGGCCGGGATAGAAAACCTTTGTCAAAAAGAAGATCCAAGACTGAATGGGAATCAGGAAGGTCTTCCCTAGAAAACTAGTCTGCTGTTTGTTTTAAATGCAGTTTTCCACTGTACAAACTTTTTGAATGAACTTTTACCTTTATTATTTGTTAACAGTCTGAAACTACATATTGGATGTGATCTGATCTCTGGTCCACAGTCTTTCAAAGGAAACAATAGAAATTCTACATTAATCACAAGATCATATACATACTATTAGATATTTTGTAGGGAACAATTATACACTGAAAGGATGATGAACAAGAAGATGATCTAGAAGCTGTTACAAACAAGAAGTCCTGTGCCTGTGGCACTTTTAAAGACTAACAAATTTATTTATCTCCTGAGCTTTCATGGGCTAAATCCAAAAGCTCGTGCAATAAATAAATTTGTTAGTCTTTAAAAGTGCCACAGAACTCCTTGTTTGTTTTGCTGAACTAGACTTCTATGGTTACCCCTCTGGAACTTGTCACCATAGAAGCTATTACTTTCTCTGAGTCCAATGATTCATAATGTTATGTATTACACACTGTAAACTTACAAGTCTAGTGCTAAATATGAAGGCACTTGCCATTTGTACTACATTTGAATTTCTAAGTGATTGTGGTTTACAGCAAAGTGCATCGACTCCCCACAGTATTTCTCTTTGAGGTTTCTACGTAAGTGTTCAATTTTCCCAGAACGAATGTTTGCACATTTAATAAACCATGTCTATGAAAACACAGGGAACAAGGAATAGTGAAAAGATCAAATGCACCTATTGCCTCCTCACCTCCAGTTTGCTATCGTAGGCTGCGTCTACACTTGTAAATTAAGTCGATTTAAGCTTGCTTAAGCTTTACTCTGCGTCTACACTACAGTTTCCTTAAGTTGACTTAAGCAGCTTGCTTAAGTCGACTTAATGAAAATAAAGATGACTTAATGAAAATTAAGTTGTCTTTATTAAACCTCGAAATAAGTCGACTTAAGCCAGTGTAGATGTGGGTTTGCCCTAAGTCAACTTAGGGCTACCCCAGGACTACACCAATGTCCCTATATCCTGCCAGGGTCCCTGATCCCCTTTGCCCCATTGTACCTATGTACAATGGGGCAAAGGCTGAACCCCCTGGCACTGGGCAAGGAGTGCCCTTCCTGCCCCCGTGGACCTACCGTAGGTCCCCCTAGCCGCTTGAAGTCGACCTAGGCATCCAGTGTGGACGCTCTAGGTCGAGTTTGTAAGTTCCCCCCAAAGTCGACTTTAATTTTAAGTGTAGACTCACTAAGTTGACTTAGTGAAAGTCGACTTAAAATTACAAGTGTAGACATAGCCATAGATTTGGAGGTAGAGTCCATGGAGAGTAATCATTCTAACAGGCATGACACCAAGTCAGAGGCCACTAACAGTTTTGTTTTTCAGTACTTGAGTTCTCAGCCAATATGACTAGAAACTGCATCTGCCAATTCTTGTGATTTTATCATGAATTGCAAAATATTTGGTGCCCTGCCTGGAGGGGTCTTATGGAATTAAGAATTTCAGCTTTAAAAAAAAAAAAAAGTTTACAGCCCTCATGACTGCAGGGAAAAACTGTTAAATGTGAAGAAGTGCGTCTTAAGGGTATGTCTACACTAGCAATTTAGGTTGACTTAAGAACACTTAAGTTGACCTAAATTACTCCATATCCACACTGGGCTTTCATTAAGCCTACTTAAGAAATTCCTTAAGTCGACTTAATGAAAGCTTATGTCAACTTAAGAACTACCCCTCCTTAGGTCGACTTAAGCCTTAAGTCGACTTCTTGAGTTAACTTAAGGATGGTGTGGATAGGGAGTAGGCCTTAAGTCAACTTTATTAAATGTGGACGCCTATGTCCAACGTTAAGCTGACTTAATGAAGTCGACTTAAAAGGAGCCAGTTTGTTAAGCCAACTTAATAAGTTTGACTTTAAGCCAACTCAAAGTCGATCTTATTAAGTTGACTTAACAAAGTCGACTTAACTTTTTCTAGTGTAGACGTACCCTAAAGGTTCAAACTACATGGCAAAAAGGAACCAAAATTGATTTTTAAGCCAAATTCATAAGATTGGCCATTCAGGGTCTGACCAGTGGTCCATCTAGCCCAGTAGCCTGTCTTCTGACAGTGGCCCATGTCAGGTGCTTCAGAGGGAATGAATAGAACAGCTAATCATCAAGTGATCCATCCCGTTGGCCATTTCCAGCCTCTGGCAAACAGCAATCCCAGCCTATCCTGGCTAATAGCCACTGATAAACCTATCCTCCATGAACTTTTTTGAACACTATTATAGTCTTGTCCTTCACAACATCCTCTGGCAAGGAGTTCCACATGTTGACTGTGTGTTGTATGAAGAAATACTTCCTTCTGTTTGTTTTAAACATGCTGACTATTAATTTTGTGACCCCTAGTTTGGTGACCCCTAGTTCTTGTGTTATGAGGAGTAAATAACAGTTCCTTATTTCCTTTCGCTTATTTCAACCTCATTATAGTCTTGGCCTTCACTTTGGAAAGGAATTCCACAGGTTGATTGTTTTGTGTGAAGAAATTCTTCCTTTTCTTCATTTAAAACCTGATGCCTATTAATTTGATGACACCATTCGTTCCTATGTTATATAAAGGACTAATTAACAATTCCTTTTTTACTTTCTCCATTCCAGTCATGATTTTATAGACCTCTATCATATCCTCCCTTAGTCATCTCTTCTCCAAGCTGAAAAATTCTAGTCTTATTTCACACTATCATATGGAAGCTTTTCCATAACCATAATCATTTTAGTTGCCCTTTTCTGTACGTTTTCCAATCCCCAAATCTGTTTTTTGAGAGGAGGCAACCAGATCTGCACACACTATTCAAAATATGGGCATACCATGGATTTATTAAGAGGCAATACAATATTTTCTGTCTTATTATCTATTCCCTTCCTAATACTCTATTAGCCTTTTTGACTGTCATTGTACATTGAGTGAATATATTCAGAAAACTATCCACACAATGACTCCAGAATCTCCTTCTTGAGTGGTAAAAGCTAATTTAGATAATCATTTTTAATGTATAGTTGGGTTTATGTTTTCCAATGTGCATTACTTGCATTTATCAAAGTAATCAAATTTCATCTGCCATTTTCTTGCCCAGTCACCCAGTTTCGTGAGATCCCCTTGTAACTCTTAGCAGTCTGGTTTGGACTTACCTATCTTGAGTCGTTTCAAAGGGGTAGCCTTTTTATTTATTATATATTTATTTTTCCTCCCATTCTGCAAGTTCTCCATCTTTAAGCATCTTACAAAGTGGGATTTCACCCATGAAGGCTCATGCAAGAAATAAATTTGTTAGTCTTTAAAAGTGCCACAAGATTCCTTGTTTGTTCTATCTTGAGTACTTTTGTATCATCTGCAAATTTTGCCATCTCACAGTTCACCCCCTTTTCCCAATCATTTATGAATATGTTGAACAGTACTGGTCCCAGTATAGAGTCCTGGAGGACACCACTATTTACCTCTCTCCTTTCTGAAAACTAACCATTTATTCCTATCCTCTGTTTCCTGTCTTTTAAGCAGTTACTGATCCAGGAGAGGACCTTCCCTCTTATCCCATGACTACTTACTTTGCTTAAGAGCCTTGGTGAGGGACCTTGTCAAAGGCTTTTTAAAAATTTAATTACACTACACCCACTGGATCGCCGTTATCCACATGGTTGTTGATCCCTTAATAAAGTCGACTTAGACACTAGTTCGTATTATAACGAGGTGTTATCAATTCAAACTAGTTTTTCCTTAATTCGACTTAAGGAGCAGCTTAAGTCGAATTAAGGAAAGCCCAGTGTAGATGTGGAGTAAATTAAGTCGATTTAAACCTGCTTAAGTCGACTTAATTTATAAGTGTAGATGCACCCCCAGTGATTATTCTCAATCCACCAAGTTTCTGTGATGCCTATTATATCAATATCTTCATTTAATAGCAGGCACTCAAGTTAATCCATTTTAGTATTTAGACTTCTAACATTTGTATATAAGCACTTTTTAAAAAATGTAACTTTTTAGCTGTCTGCCATTATGTGATGTAACTTAGTGGGTCTCTTTTTCACTTCACTCTTTCCCAGCAGATCCTACCCATATTTTATCCTCTTCCATCCTCTTTTCAGAGAACCTCCATTAAATAGATACTTCTCAAGGGATTTTTCTGTCTGAACCATACGCTCCTCTGCACCTGGCAGCTTTCCCCTGGCCCTTACTTTAAAATCTGCTCTGCAAACTTTTTAATTTTATGTGCCAGTAATCCGGTACCATTTTAATTTAGATGAAGCCATTCTTCCTATATAGGCTCCCTCTTTCTCAAAAAGTTCCATATAAAGGTTCCATAAATCTAAGCCCCTCCTTGCTACACCATCATCTCATCCACACATTGGCTATGTCTACACTTGCACTTTTAAGTCGACTTTAACTAAGTCGACTTAAAGTCGACTTAGTTAAGTCGACTTAGTGTGTCTACACTTAAAATTAAAGTCGACTTAAAGGGGAACTTACAAAGTCGACCTAGAGCGTCCACACTGGATGCTCTAGGTCGACTTTGTGGGGTTAGGGGGACCTTGGGCAGGCCCACGGTGGCGGGGGGGGGAGCACCCTCTGTGTACAATGGGGCAAAGGGGGACAGGGACCCTGGCAGGGCAGAGCCCTGTGTGTGACACTGTCTGGATTTAGGGAAGCATTTATGATATTATTTTCTATGGGTATCTCATAAACGCTATAATATAATTTATTATATGTCTAGGAATTCTATTTTGATTAGAAGTTAAGAATTTGATGTTATATCCATAAAGAATACATCCATTGTATCCTTAATGGCTCATCAGGATACTCCCTGAGACCATTCTACCTGGAAAATTCCTAAACATTAAGGAGACAATGGTTGTTCACACCCTCCCGTCTAATGACACAAGTTAAAGTATGGATATAACATCAAATTCTTAACTTCTCATTGAAATAGAATTCCTAGACATAAACTATATAATCATTCCCAGCAAATTACTGCCTTTCTATTGATACCAAACATGACATAGTTCCTATGGATTATAGCGTTTATGAGATACCCATTGAAAATAATATCATAAATGCTTCCCTAAATCCAGACAGTGTCACACTGTGCCCACATGCCCTGCCCTTTGGGGGGCATGCCAGGCTCCCCCTGTGCCCCCCCCCCCGCCAGGGAGGGCATTGGTGTAGTCCTGGGATAGCCCTAAGTCGACTTAGGGCTACCCCAGGGCTACACTGGCTTAATTCGACTTTAGAAAGTCGAATTAAGCCTTAGGTCGAATAGAAAGGTGGTTTAATAAAGTCGACTTAATTTTCATTAAGTCGACTTTATTTTCCTTAAGTCGACTTAAGCAAGCAGCTTAAGTCGACTTAAGCAAAGTGTAGTGTAGATGTAGGGCACATTAAGTCGACTTAAGCCAAGCTTAAGTCGACTTAATTTACAAGTGTAGACGCACCCATTGAGACCCTGCAGTTCTGTCTGTCTATTGACCCTGTCCAAAGAACTGGCAGCATTTCAGAGAATGCTCCTATGGAGGTCCTAGATTTCAATCTCTTACCTAGCAGCCTAAATTTGGCCTCCAGGACCTCTCTCTTATCTTTCTCTATGTCATTGGTACCTACATGTGCCATGACCACTGGCTTCTGCCTAGCACTGCACATTAGTCTGTCTAGATGTCTCGAGAGAGCCACAACTTTCCCACCGGGCAGGCAAGTCACCATGATTTATGAATGCTTGGGCTGGCAATACTGCATCTGTCAAGGAAGAAAGAAGTAGAGGAAAACAGAATGGCTATGTGCATTTTGCATTTTTAGAGTAAGCAGATTCATATGCAAGTAAGGCCAAACCATCCATGTCCACTGTTAAGCCATTAGTGACAACCTTGGTATCACAAAGCTCACACACTGAGTTAAAAGGCTTAATTCTCTCCTCAAAGCCACATGATACACACAAGTCTGATTTTACTTATACTGTGTCGTAAGCATACAACCACTATAAGTGATATGAGAGTCTGATGCAGGAGTCTCTGGAAAACCCTATATCTTATAGGGATGCTAACAATTCCTCTTAGTCATCAAAATCTCCTAGTCAAGAAGAGCATTGCCTGATATATCATTTTTTGAGGATAGGCTTTTAGGAGGATAGAGGAGTATTCCCATCTTATCCAAATAACTACAGGAACTTTTTTTTTCACTGTTACAGGTATAGGAACAAACAAGGATGATCTTTAGATAATGGAATTCTCATTTCGTATATTGGTCTTGCTTTCGTTCAGTGTCACAATTATTTAATATATAATTCAATGCTTGTGGTCAGAACAAGATATGTCTAGGCCTGGGAATGAATTAAATATGGACCACAGGTGGAAAATCAGACTCTGATGTAATGCTGGAAGGAGGGACTTATTGGCCTTCCACTTAGAACACTCTGCTATACATTTATTTATGGGAACACACAGCATGCTATCTTGCAAGCATTAGATCCTTGTTCTACATGAAACATCCATAATAACCAAGGTTGACAGTTCAAACAAGAAAAAGCCAGCAGCACAGAACAGTTTGTTACTGTGATAATGGAGAACCAAACCATTGCCCACTCTGAGGGTGCGTCTACACTAGTAAATTAGATCAACTTAAGCAGGCTTAAGTCGACTTAATTTACTCTACATCCACACTGGAGTTTCCTTAAGTCGACTTAGTTTGCTGTTAGTGCTGACAGATGAGTCTAAGTGGGACAAAGTTTCTAATCTTTCATCTCCCTTCCCCCAGAAACAAACTTACTAAATTCATATTTGTGCAGGTCCGCAAGGGACAGAACAATGCAGAGAGTGCAGAACATGCATTTCCACATCATTGATCCCCTGTGTATTCTTTCCCACCAGGTTTACTTCATGTGCTTCTGTGTAATCTGCATGTGTGTTTGGGGGGCAGGATGAGGGATTGTAAGGTTGGATAGGCAATTCAGAATACAGGTACCTAATAAGGCCCTAATTCTGCAAGATGCTCAGGTTCTCTTTGAGGGCTGAGCCATTGAGAATGTTCAGCAACTCACAGGACTCTCTTATGGAAATGTCTGTAGAATTAGTAAAAAATGACATCTCCAATAGAGAACTCTATGTCATGACTTTAAAAACCTGTAGAAAGGCTCTTATCTCTATTCAGCTTTCTAGGTTCTTTCCAATAATAAAGGGCTCGCTCAGGAGTGTAGCTAGCCCCTGCTTTCTGGCTGGGCCCCTTACTCTTCAGGGTGGGCTGGCCCGATCCTGCTTCTGGTCACATGACTGGAAACTTCCTGCTGAGGGTCCAGTTGCAACTGGAGCTTCGGGAGGAGGAAGGAGGGGGAGAAGCGGCCCAGCCCCTGCTGTGGAGCTGGAGCAGTGGGCGAAGGAGCAGCCATTCCCGCCTGTCTAGCCGCGGCTGCTCCTCCGCCCACAGTACTGCTGGTCATGGCTGCCCGCTGGCACTGCCAGGTGCTGCAGTGGATGGGCGGGTTTACTGGAGAATCAGGTGGGCACTGCCCACCCGTAGCTACACCCCTGGGCTCGCTAATCTGAGACTATGTCTACACATAAAATAGTGCTTCAGTGTTGACATGCTCTATAGCGGGGGCAGCTTAGTTAATCCATCTCCCAAGAAGCAGTAGCGAGGTTGATGGAAATGTTCTTTCATCTATCTATACCAGGCTCAGGTTGCCACAGCTATGTCTTTTTGGGGTGTGGATTTTTTACCCCCTGAGACATATACCTACGATGATGTATGTTTTCAGGGTAGCACAACCCTAATAACACAACACAAGATCCCATGGCAGGAAGCTGAAGCCAGATAAATTCAGACTGGAAATAAGTCAATTTTTTAACCAGTTAGGATAGTTAACCATTGGAGCATAGGATAAAGCCCTGGCTGGGGACCACTCCTGCCACCAGTGGTGAGAGCTGGCCTTGACCGGGATCCTGGCTGGCCTCGGCTGGAGTCCTGCAACGGCTGCCAGTGCAGGATCGGGCCCTGGGCCAGCCTGGGGTAGCGAAGTGGCGTGATGGGGGGCCGCTGGGGGCAGCTCTGGAGCTGCCTTCCCTGGAGGCAGCTCCAACATCCACCCATGAACACAGAATCATAGAAACAGGAAGGGAGCATGAAAGGTCAAGTCCAGTCCCCTGCACTCATGGCAGGACCAATACCCTCTTAAACCACCCCTGACAGGTGCTTGTCTAAACCTGCTCTTAAAAACTTCCAGTGATGGAGATTCCACAACCTGCCTAGGCAACTTATTCCAGTGGTTAATCACCCTGACAGTTAGGATTTTTTTTTCTTAATGTCCAACCTAAACCTCCTTTCCTGTAATAAGCCCATTGACTCTTGTCCTATCACCACTGATTAAGGAGAATAATTTTTCTCCCTCCTCCTTGTAGCAACCTTTTAGTTACTTGAAAACTGTTATCACGTTCCCCCTCAGTCTCCTCTTTTCCAGACTAAACCAGCCAAGTTGTTTCAATATCCCCCTGTAAGTCAATGTTCCAGACCTTTAAGCATTTTTGTTGATTTTCTCTGGACTTCTTCTAATTTGTCCACACCTTTCCTGAAAAGAGGCACCCAGAACTGGACATAATATTCCAGTTGAGGCCTAATTATCACAAAGTAGAGTGGAAGAATTACTTCTCCTGTCTTATTTACAATTCTCCTGTTAATGCATCCCAGAATGGCGTTTGCTTTCTTTGCAACAGTGTTACACTGTTGACTCATATTTAGCTTCTGGTCCACTATGACACCCAGATCGCTTTCTGCAGTACTCCTTCCTAGGCAGTCATTGCCTATTTTGTATGTGTGCAATTAATTGTTCTTTCCTATTGAATTTCATCCTATTTACCTCAGACCACTTCACAAGTTTGTCTAAATAGTTTTGAATTATGATTCTATCCTACAAAGCACTTGCAACCCCTCCCAGCTTGATATCATCCACAAACCTTATGTGTACTCTCTATTTAAATTGTTGATGAAAATATTGAATAGAACCAGTCCCAGAACCATTCCTGGGGGTACTCCACTTATTATGCCCTTCCAGCATGACTGTAAATTGTTGATAACTACTCTCTGGGGCTGCGTCTACACTTGTAAATTAAATCGACTTAAGCTTGCTTAAGTCGACTTAATTTACCCTGCGTCTACACTACCGTTTTCTTAAGTCGACTTAAGCAGCTTGCTTAAGTCAATTTAAGGAAAATAAAGTCGACAATGAAAATTAAGTCGACTTTATTAAACCTCCTTTAAATTCGACTTAGTGCTTAAGTCGACTTTCTAAAGTCGACTTAAGCCAGTGTATACGTGGGGTAGCCCTAAGTCGACTTAGGGCTACCCCAGGACTACACCAATGCCCTCCCTGCTGGGGGGTGGGGCACAGGGAGAGCCTGGTATGCCCCCCCACAGGGCAGGGCAGAGCCCTGCCCACCCTGTCTCTATGCCCTGCCAGAATCCCTGTCCCCCTTTGCCCCATTGTACCTATGTACAATGGGGCAAAGGCTGAGCCCCCTGGCATTGGGCAAGGGGTACCCCCCTGCCCCCGTGGACCTCCCCTAGGTCCCCCTAGCCCCACAGTCGACCTAGAGCGTCCAATGTGGACACTCTAGGTCGACTTTGTAAGTTCCCCTTTAAGTCGACTTAGTTAAAGTTGAGTTAAAATTACAAGTGTAGACATAGCCTGGGAGTGGTTAGCCGACCAGTTATGCACCCAATTTATAGTAGTTCCATATAGATTGTACTTTCCTGGTTTGTTAATGAGAATGTGATGTGAGACCATTTCAAAACCTTACTAAAGTCTAGGTATACCACATCTACTACTTCTGGTACTACTAGTTTAGCTCTGCAGGACTTTTCCATGAGGGTAGACTGCTCAAGTGAAAAGGAGCTGAATTTAGCCCCAACAATTACTTGATAATAAAACCAAAGATCTTATTAAACTTTTATTTGAATAATGCTGGACAAAATCCATTAGCTTCAGCTGTTTTCATATAAGGGCTCCTGATGTGCGGTCAGTGAATTATCAGATGATAACAATAGGAAAGGATATAGAGTTAAAGGGAAAAAAGGTGCAGATTAAAGATTAGGAATCTTTGAATGCCCCATGTACTTTTAAAAAGAAAATTATTCCCACTCATATATATGACCTTTAATGGAGCAGTGAGGCATAATTCTGACCTTGTAAAATCTATTGAATTAAGGAAGCTACCATAAATCAGGGAAGTTTATTGAAAGCCTACAGCACAAAATGAGGCTAAATTGCTCTTTTTGCTTATCACTGAGGCTGTTGGGCTGTCTATAGGCTAACTGTCTGCTGCCTCAGTAGATGATTTAGGTCTCCTCAATAAATCCAGTTGTCTCTAGCTCCTGCTGCACAGATGATGAAAGGCATTAACAGACTCATCTTGGCACCCACAAAACAAACTGTATGTACAACAAGGTGAACTGAGGACAGGATAGTAGCAAAGAAAGAGGAGAATAAAATCTTTTCCTTTTCTTGCCACTCATACCCTTTACGGGGGCAGGGGTTTTAGCTATCAAGGCTGCTCTTACTGGTTCAGCCTGAATAAGTGATGAGTAATTGTAACCTCCTGGTCATTTCTGGTTAGTTTTGGCCTGATTTTTATGCTCTTTGCATCAATAAAAACACCTCAGACTGAATGGGTCAACCCTAGCTTAAACAGTCTTTCCGGGTCATTAATGCCTTAGATTACAATTCTGTAATACGTTAATCTTGTTTGTATCCATGTTGAAATAAAAGTTGGCTCTGAGGCAATGTTATCCATCAGTTGGATCATATAGTATTGGGAACCATGACTCCTAGGGTTCATTGCCAGCTCCATCATTGACTGACTATGTGGGCAAGTCATTCAGTTATTTTTTGTACCTAACTTTCCCCATCTTTAAAATAGAGAACATAATGCCACTTACTACTGCCCTACTGCTACTTGTGAGGCTAAATCCGTGTTTGTAAAGTCCTTTAAGGCCCTTGAGATATAGGAGTATCAGAATTACTATTATGATTAGCATTATTTGTTGAATGCCATCAGCATGCTTGGAGTTTTCAATGGCAGTGCAATGGAGAGTGTTCAAAGAGCCCCCTTCTTATACCTGCTCAGGGACAGGACACAGACCCACTCCTTGTACTCAAGACTTCATGGCTATGTCTACACTTCCCAAAGTTAGTTCCAATTAGTTAATTCGAACTAACTGATTCACACTAATTTTAGTTAATTTGAATTAACTTAATTCGAACTAGCATGGCACTTGCTTAGGTCGAATTAGTCAGTTGCATTAAGTTCAATGGCTGGTTAGTTCGAACTAAGCAGTTAGTTCAAACTAACATGGCCACATTGACTTAATTCGAACTAACTAGTTCGAATTAAGGATTAAGTCGAAAGGTATAATCGAATGTATTAGTTTGAATGAAGGAAGTCCTTTATTTGAACTAATGAAAGCCTAGTATGGCGAAGGTTTAAGTTAGTTCGAATTAAGCTTCCTTAGCAGTGAGTATGGTCCCTCTAAACCCCAGAGATCAGAATGCCTCCAAGGCACTGGGGTGGTGCAACTAAACCATCCCTAATATAATGCTGTGCCTATATCCTCCATAGTTTGATGATCCTCATTCTGTTTTCCGACTTCTAAACCAGGCTCTTTTCTTTCTGTGCAGCTCCCAATCAGCAGCAGGTAAAAGCCAGACTAAGAGTGGGATCAGCACAGTCCTGAGCCTGTCACTGAAATGCCTGTCTTGCTGAATGAGGGTAATTCGAGGACAGGACATGCCAGATAGCATTGACAGTGTCAGCCTCAGAAGAAAGCAACAAACTTGCTTTACATAGTCTCAATATGTGGCCTCTCCCAAAACCGCCATTAATGTTACATAAACTGAGTGCAGTTTCAGAAGGATTCCTCACCACAATTTCTTCTGAAAAGAAAACTCATATAAGGATACCGTCAGGGTCAGTTTCCGGGACTGGAATTGGAGGAATTCTTTGTCTGGAAATACAAATCAGTAAAGTTCAGTCTAAGGGTGCATCTACACTTGTAAATTAAGTCGACTTAATTTACTCTGCGTCTGCACTAAATTTTCCCTAAGTCAACTTAAGCAAGCTGCTTAAGTTGACTTAAGGAAAATTAAGTCGACTTTTTAAAACCTTGTTTTAAGTCGACTTTTGGCTTAAGTCAACTTTCTAAAGTCGACTTAAGCCAGTGTAGACCTGGAGTAGCCCTAAGTCGACTCTAAGTCGATTTAGGGCTCTCCAGGACTCCCCCACTGCCCTCCCTGCCAGGGGGCGTGGCACAGGGGGAGCCTGGCATGCCCCCCAAAGGGCAGGGCAGAGCCCTGTCCACCCTGCCCCTATGCCCTGCCAGGGTCCCTGTCCCCCTTTGCCCCATTGTACCCAGGTACAATGGGGCAAAAGCTGAGCCCCCTGGCACTTGGCAAGGGGTGCCCCCTTTGCCACCGAGGACCTGTCCCAGGTCCACCTAGCCCCTACAAGTCGACCTAGGTGTCCAGTGTGGATGCTCTAGGTTGACTTTGTAGGGTTCCCCCTAAGTCGACTTAAAATTTAAGTGTGGACATGCTAAGTCGACTTAACAAAGTTGACTTAAAGTCGACTTTGTTAAGTCGACTTAGCTAAGTCGACCTAAATGAACAAGTGTAGACATAGCCTAAGTTCCTTACACGGCCCAGATGTTCATAGGCAGATCGCACACATGAAATGTACAATGAACTGTGGGAAACATTCCTCTGCTTTCTTCACTGAACTGCCAGATTGGGATCCAAAGATGGGATTTATAGAGTTAAGAATTACATATGGTTATATTACTACATAAAGTGCAATTTAAGGAAAAAGTATTTTATAGGTTAGTGCATCAGTGTTGTAAAATTTCATAGCTGACACTATATTTTTCCATCTCCTAGAGCACTCTTTAAAAGACAAAGGAAACATGTCAAAAGCCGAAGAGATTAAACTGTACATAGTTCCTGTTACTTTGCTTTAATAAAAAGGACCTCACATGAATGCCTCAATCTGAAATGCAGGAACAATGAGCTTATTTTTGCCATACATCCTTTAGGCTAGGTAAGAAATATTGGTGGTCCCTGTTGTGTCGTCACAATGTACATCCTAGAATGGATTCCTCGATGCCTGGAAACAGCCTTCTAATCAAATTACAAAGAAGAGAAAGCAGGCTGGATTAATGAATTTCAGAAATACAATCCAAGGCAATCTGATTCTGATGGACGTGTTAAATAGTAAACCAACATTGGACCGTGCCTAAATAAAATTTACAAACAGTGCCAGCTAACTGGGAAAAAAATAGCAATAACCTTTTAAAACATTAATTTAGGCTTTTATTGGAATACAAAGAACCTCTAGTTTTTGAAAGCAGGCATTGTCTCCCCTTTTTATTTCAAAAGAACTGTGGCTTGAATACAACACAACAGGGTGTTTGTTTTCTAAAGTTGGGTTATTATCGTAGTGTTCAATGCAGTTTGCCAATAAGCCTTTCTTTGGCAAAGCTTAAAACTGCTGACAAATGAGATTCTTCCTGCAGCAGTAAAACACGGCACAGCTAAATATGCCTAATTACAAAAACACACAGAGTGCCGTTGGGAAATATGTGAATTTGTGAAGATTCAAATGAGTGACTCCAAATCAGAAAGCAGTGTCTGACACCTCAGCGTAGCTGTAAACTGTACAAACCTGTCAATATCTTTGAAGAAACATTTTCAGCTAAATTCTGCTCTAGTTTAAACGTAGGCCTGGCAGATATATTTTCTGCATTATTTTGACTGATAACATCAATACTGATTTTTAAGCATTTTTAGTTCCAAGTTGCTGGAAATTATGGAGGTGTCAAGCTACTTAATGATGAACAAGGAGTCTTGTGGCACTTTTAAAGACTAACAAATGTATTTAGCGCCTGAGCTTTTGTGGGAGAAGACACTGAGATTTAAAAAGTTAATGCTTTTTAAACCCTTACAAAACAAATTGTCAACATCACATGAGTTACACCTATCTAGACCAACTTGAGATCAGAATCAGGACTATCTAAGTAGGGTGTAAGTCAGGTTCCTTGTTTTCAACCATATCTTCAAAGACTTCCTCACCTGGCTATAAAAATACTGAGCAGCTCACGTCTCTAAGGGTGTGTCTACACTTGAAAATTAAGTCGACTTAAGCTTGCTTACGTCAACTTAATTACCCTACGTCTACACTACAGTTTCCTTAAGTCGACTTAAGCAGCTGCTTAAGTCGACTTAAGGAAATTCAAAGTCGACTTTATAACACCTGTTATAAAGTCGACTTTGAGGCTTAAGTCGACTATTTAAGTCGACTTAAGCTAGTGTAGACGTGGGGTAGCCCTAAGTCGACTTAGTCACATAGGGTATGGGTCCCTTCTCGCCAGGACCACTCAGGTCCCGGCAAGAAGGGACCGCGGGGCTCGCTTCCTTCTCCCTAGGACCCGCGCTCCAGCTGCTCGGCAATGGCCGGCGCCACGCTCCAGCTGTTTAGAGAAACAGCTGGAGCGTGGCGCTGGCCAAGGGATCCCCTGGCTCCTTCCTAGCCAGACCAAGCGGTCGCGGCCAGGAGGGAGCGTGAGGCTCCCTTCTCCCCAAGACCCGCGCTCCAGCGGGTCCCAGTAACAAGGGACTGCGGGGCTTCCTTCTTGTGGTCCCGGCGAGAAGGAAGCCCCGTGGTCCCTTCTTGCCAGGATCCCCGCTCCAGCTGGCCGCTGCTGAGCAGCTGGAGTGCGGGTCTCTGGCTCTTCCTCCTGGCCCGGACCACTCGGGTCCTGGGGAAGTTCTCCCCGGGACCTGAGTGGTCCAGGCTAGGAGGGTTCCCTTCTGCCCGGGACCTGAGAAGTCCTGAGCAGAAGGGAGCCAAGTGGTCCAGGGCAGAAGGGAGCTCCTTGTTCCCTTCTCCCCCGGACCGCTCAGGGGCTTGCTGGTCCAGGGAGAGCGAGCCCCGTGTGGGGCTGACTCTCCTTGGACCAAACAAGTCGACTTAGAGAGTCCAGTGTAGACTCTCTAAGTCGACTTAGTAAGCCCCCTTTAAGTCGACTTAGGAGTCCAGTGTGGACTCTCTAAGTCGACTTATTAAAGTCGACTTTTTTAAGTCGACCTTAATTCCCTAGTGTAGACATAGCCTAAATCCCTAACTGTTTTCTTTTGGCTCCTACAACTTTCCATCCCTATGTGTTAGCTGATGAAGAGCTTAGCATGGAACTAAAAACTGTTTACAACAATTGACTCTCCATGCTCCCTCCTAGGGCAGCGTCAGGTTACTGTAGGACTGAGTTTATTACTAGTAAAAACAAACAGAGTCCTGGGGCACTTTTAAAGACTAACGGATTTATTTATCTCAAGAGCTTTCGTGGGAGAACATCCCACTTCGTCAGAGGCTTTGAAGATGGGAAACTTACAGAATGGGAGGAAATTAAATGCAGCGAAGTGTATGACATAGGATCAGGTCAGGCTGTAACAGCAAATCAAAATAGATGAATTTTCCATTTTCAAAGAGTCTGACGAAGTGGGATTTTCTCCCACGAAAGCTCATGCAATAAATAAATCCGTTAGTCTTTAAAAGTGCTACAGGACTCTGTTTGTTTTTCTCCAATAGACTAACACGGCTACCCCTTTGGAACTTTATTACTAGTGTTACTGTAGCATCAAGTAGCGATAGTCATGGATCAGGACACCAGGGCGCTAGGCGCAAGACAAACAGAACTAAAAGGTGGTCTCTGCTCCAAAAAACTCTAGTTTTCTGGGAGAACAAGAGTTTGAGTTTTACTGCTATTCTCACAGTCACAACTACACATATGGTCAATGCATCTCTGCCAATAACTTCACAGTAATCAGTGATGTCACAGTGGAGATGAATTTGGCCAGTTGTGATTAAGTGCTGTTTCTAAAGTGCTTTCACCTACAGCAGGCATGTCTGTTTCTCTCCGAACTTCAACCAGCTAACCAGTAGCTATGTGCTTACATTCCCACTGATGAGAGAATGTAAACATAAAAAGCAGCAAAGAGACTGATGCACAGAAAGTGCTTTCAAATTGGCTTCCCGCTGCAGAACAAAGTCCATTAGCTGACTTAGAGTAAAGCACTGATTGCTCTTCTCTTCAATTTCAAGACATTTAACAATACTCCTAGGCAAAACTCAAGGGAAAATGCAGTCCAGGGTTAAATGGCATAAGTCAGTATACCTTCAGTGAAGTCCACTGAACAGCTGCAGTGTGGGACATATTATCTATTTATTACTTAGAATGTAGTTCTATTTAAAACAGCATTTTGGGGTTCTATATTAATTACCTCTCAGTGGCTATGTCTACACTTGCACTTTTAAGTCGACTTAGTGTGTCTACAATTAAAATTAAAGTCGACTTAAAGGGGAACTTACAAAGTCGACCTAGAGCTCCCACACTGGATGTCTAGGTTGACTTTGTGGGGCTAGGGGGACCTTGGGCAGGTCCACGGTGGTGGGAGGGGCACCCCCGGTGTACAATGGGGGACAGGGACCCTGGCAGGGCAGAGCCCTGTGTGTGATGCTGTCTGGATTTAGGGAAGCATTTATGATATTATTTTCTATGGATATCTCATAAATGCTATAATCCATAGGAACTATGTCATGTTTAGTATCAATAGAAAGGTAGTAATTTGTTGGGAATGATTATATAGTTTATGTCTAGGAATTCTATTTCAATTAGAAGTTAAGAATTTGATGTTATATCCATACTTTAACTTGTGTCATTCTGGACAAATGTCTTAGACGGGAGGGTGTGAATAACCATTGTCTCAATGTTAAGGAATCTGCCAGGTGATGTGGTCCCAGGGAGTATCCTGATGAGCCATTGAGGACATAAAGAATACACCCATTGTATCCTTAATGGCTCATCAGTTTACTCCCTGGGACCACATCACCTGGCAGATTCCTTAATATTAAGGAGACAGGATTTTCTCCCACGAAAGCTCATGCGATAAATAAATCTGTTAGTCTTTAAAAGTGCCACAGGACTCTGTTGTCTTTCTACAATAGACTAACACGGCTACCCCTTTGGAATTTCCCTAAATCCAGACAGTGTCACACCGTGTCCACATGCCCTGCCCTTTGGGGGGCATGCCAGGCTCCCTCTGTGTCCCCCCTGGCAGGGAGGGCATTGGTGTAGTCCTGGGGTAGCCCTAAGTCGACTTAGGGCTACCCCAGGGCTACACTGGCTTAATTCGACTTTAAAAAGTTGAGTTAAGCCTTAGGTCGAGTAGAAAGGTGGTTTAACAAAGTCAACTTAATTTTCATTAAGTCGACTTTATTTTCCTTAAGTCGACTTAAGCAAGCTGCTTAAGTCGACTTAAGTAAAGTGTAGTGTAGACGCAGGGCACATTAAGTCGACTTAATTTACCAGTGTAGACGCAGCCAGTGATATCCAGATCAGATCTGCCCAGGTTCCAAGACATTTTTCTACACACTAGTGATACCAGCTTTCTTTCCGTTCTCAAAAGTGCCTAAGTCACTTACACACTATAAAAGTTAACAAGATTATACTAAGCGACTTTTGCAGTTGGGACTTAGAGGCTTTTGAATTTGTACCCTGCATCTCAAATTCACCTGAACTATACTAGTAATATACCTCATTAGGGTCAGGATAGCTGGTGATGATGCAAGAGCAGGAAAAACCCATGCTCAATTTTCAGATCCCAGATTAGGTTGGCAAGGCTGGCAGCTAGGGGGAAAGACGATCTTTATCTGTAAAGTGATCAAATTGGATCTGTGAATAACCAAGACACAAACAACAGAGCCCAACAAAAAAAGTCGTCTTTTAAAAGTCAGTTTTCAAAATAGAATAATACTTTGGGGGTAGAGGAGACCTTTGAGAATACCTTCATGATGTCCAAATACACAAAACATTAGCCTGACAATTCAGAGTTGACTATTTTTTAAAAAAAAGCAAGCCCAATCATTAGAAAGTATGGAAGTGCACAGTTT
This sequence comes from Pelusios castaneus, assembly GCA_007922175.1. NCBI lineage: Eukaryota > Metazoa > Chordata > Testudines > Pelomedusidae > Pelusios > Pelusios castaneus. The sequence goes on from ML685867.1 coordinate 1,242,983, forward strand.
GTGCCACTCAGCTTTCCAATTATACCCAAAGTTAAACTCCATGGCTACACTAGGCTTTAATTAGTTTGAATTAAGGGCTTCGAATAGGGTATTAGAAGTAAGGGTTAATTCGAACTAGTTAGTTCGAATTAACCAATGTGGCCATGTTAGTTCGAACTAATTTCTTAGTTCGAACTAACTGGCCCATTGAAAGCAATGGAGATCGCTAATTCGAACTAATTTTAGTAAGTGTAAACATAGCCTTATAGACTAACAGATTTTCTTCGGCATAAGCTTTCATGGGCTATAACCCACTTTGTCAGATGCAGCATGAGGTGCTCATAAACAACTCTGAGGTGACCACCTGGAATTCCACAGAATACTGAGCCCCTTAGTACCAGAAAAATATTCACAAATTGGAGGGCATTGAGAGTACAGCAACAAAAGGGAGCGGGGCTGATTTATAAGGAAGGATTCAAAGTTGTAACTATGTATAAGCTAGCTAAGTGTTAAGAGGATACTTGATATGAACACAGAGGAGGGCAAGTTAATTATTTAGTATTGTAGAGGGTGTGTAACCAGGAGTAATAAGGTAACACTTAGAAAATTAAAATTTTGGCTGAATATCAAATTTTCTAAGAGTGAAGTGTAGTATGCTGGGTAGAAGTTCCCTCTGGGAAGTCAGTTATTTAAAAACTAGACAAGAGAAAACACGAAAAAATGTACAGTACAGAACAATTCTGTACTGGCAGGGAGAGGAGCTAGATGACCTAACGGCCTAGAGCACACCCCCCCAATCTTTTATGTGTGTAATTCCCAAGTGACTTTCTAGAAAGCATGTTCGGTGAACCACTTCAAGTCAAATGAGACCCTGAAACTTCCCCTGTTATTAGGGTATGTCTACACTGCCATTAGCCACCCATGGCTGGCCTGTGCTTGCTGAATCTGGTTTGATCTAAGGGCCTGTTTAATTGCACTGTGATGTTTAGACTCAGGTTGCAACCCAAGCTTTGGGACCCTCCCACCTCACAGGGTTGTAGAACCTGGTCTCCAGCCAGAACCTGAACACCTATACTGCAATGAAATGGCCTCTTAGCTAGATTCAACTGGCACAGGACAACCATGGGTGTTTAATTGCAGTGTAGACATACAGTTAGAATCAGATTTAAACTGAACCATTTTTTAAAGTAGTATTTTCCCCACTTTTTCTGAAATTGAAAGTGACCGAATGCCCTATGTAAAGATGTTCTCATTGTGGAACACCACACACACACACACACACACACACACACACACACACACACACACAC
>ML685867.1:1244281-1287617 GCA_007922175.1 Pelusios castaneus
CACACACACACACACACACACACACACACACACACACACACACACACAGAGACCCGGTGCATCTACACTTACAAGTTAGGTTGACTTAAGGAGGCTTAAGTCGACCTAAACTACGCCGCGTCCACACTGGGCTTTCCTTAAGTCGATTTAAGCATTTTCTTAAGTCAACTTAAGAAAAGTTAAGTTGACTTAATAACACCTCATTTTAGGTCAACTTAACGCTGAAGTTGACCTTATTAGGTCGACTTAAGCCAGTGTGGACGGGGATTAGCACCTAAATCGACCTTAGTAAGTCAACTTAAAGTGTTAAGTTGACTTGTAGCCTTTGCTTATTTCTTTAGGCCTAGCTTATATGCATATATCCTATCTTATATATATATATATGTTTATCTCTCATTATAAGTTTAAGGAATTTTAGTCTTATAAGTATTCTTAACATATTTTAGTTAGGAGGTAAGTTAGTATAACTTTTGTATTAGCAGCTGAAATACAAGAAAACCTACAGGCCTCATTATAAATTTGTTTATAAATTTCCAGGATGAGTCTGTATGTAACAGCTTTGCAAATGTACGTGGATATGAAGCTAAAAATATCAAAAAGTAGGTCTTATTTTCCAGCGACCAGACAATCTCAGCTCTTCATATAATCTAGGTGAAAGGTAGCTACCAACCTTCAAAGTGACAAACAACTTTAAGATAAGACATTTGACATTTTGACAGAACACCACAAAACCCACAAAATGGGTAAACAAAACTAGGGGAAAGGTGACATGGAATAAGTTGGTGGGGAAAATACTTCAATTGTACGCATGAACCTCTTAACCAATAATCTGAAACCACCCTGACAATTTTTGGGGTAAGGGCCCATATTTGGGTAAGGAAGTATGAAATCATTTGGTTTATTTTTAGAGGGGTATAAAGGTGTAAAGTCTGTAATGTAAGGAAAAAGGATATTTAAGTCTCTGAAATTTGGGTAAGCTTTGAAGCTTCCATACCTTTCACTCTGCAATCATCGGCCAGGGCCGAAGAATAATCAGAATCCTCGAACCTTTTCCTTTTCTTTCTTTTAGAATAAGTTAGTTAAATTTTAAGTTAGATAAGTTTGCTTGAAGTTATTAGAGCCTACACTCCTCACCTCAACATCTTTATACTGAAGGAGTATAAGAATAAATTACTTGGTAACTTTTCTATAGGACATGGGTTAAACTTAGTTGGTTAAGGTTTAAAATTTTGTATAACGTGTTAAATATCCTTCTTATTATATGTGGTTATTCAATTTTTTCCTTATTGTTTATGATTATGATTATGTTTTTAGCAATAAAGTGTTATAAAATGTATTAAGAATCCTTTGTAATTCTAATTATTCCTTGGGGAAGTCCTTATTTGTAATTTTATCTGTGGCTGAGTCGGACTAGAACCCTCTTCTGTAACAATCAGGTAAATCATTACTCTAAGTCTTCAAAATTCCAAGTTTATCCCACAATCCAGTCAACAGACTTAATAAGGTCGAAAAGGGGCTATGACTACACTAGAAAAGTTAAGTTGACTTTTGTTAAGTTGACTTAATAAGGTCGACTTTAAGTTGACTTAAAGTTGACCTTATTAAGTCAACTTGATTTAACTTTTCTATTGTAGACATAGCCACACATACACACACACATATGACATAATGGATCGTGAGCATTGGGGGGAAGGTGGCTAACACCTCCACAATAGAATAGGACTGATGTATGTTTTAGCACCCTTCTTCCCCCCTATTCCCCCCACCCTGATATTTTCCTATAGTATCTTATGGAGGTGAGGGCTGGACCATCCATTGGGGAGCAGGTAGGGACAGCTCTCCTCTCCATTGTCTTTCACTTGACTGGCAATAGTGGCATGCTATTTGGGGCTGTCATAGAGCTTCCAGCTGGTACTAGGAACAGAAGTTACCAGAAATCTGGTCAGAAAAGTTGTCCTCACGAGATTTTCAAACCAACTCTTCAGACTCTAGAGACTCCAATAACAGCTGAATCTGAACAGATTCCAAACTCCTCATCTCTTGAAATCCACCCTTTACTAGAGAGAGTCTTGTCACATTACGAGTGTCTGCAAGCAAACAAGGGCACTAAGTAATAAAACATTAGTTCCAGAAAACACAGTGAATGTCTGTGCAGGTACAGTACCCAGTGGTATTCAAACTATGGGTCGGGACCCAGGACTGGGTCGCTAACCCTCAAGTACTGGGTCGCGGCATCCCTTCCTGCTACAGCCGCAAGACTGGAATGTATTGCTGAAAGATGTAATTGTTGGGTCATGGGCATAAATGATTTTTTTCAACTGGGTCCCAAGGAAAAAAGTTTGAAAACCACTGTCTTAGACACAAAGGCTGGCATGAGTGAAACCCCTGGGCAGCATGTAACTCCTGCCTTTGGGGAGGCTGGGCGTGGGGGTGGGGTGCTTGGACTGTGGCTCCTCCCCCATGGCCCAGCCCATGCTCCATCCCCACTCAGCCCTCTCCCCTGAGCCTCCTCCACCTGCCGCCATGCATCTCAGGGCAGAGGGCAAAGAGATGTGAGTGGTAGGTGGGGGAGCCTTGGGGCAGGGAGTTTAATAGGAGTGGGGCTTGAGGCCAATCTAGGGTGGAGTGTGGGCAGGGTGGTGAGGCATAGCGGGAACTCCTAGACTGCAGCTGTTTGGGGAGGCTTAGCCTCCCCAAGCCTGTTCTACCCATTGCCCATAGTGAAACCTGGACGACTTGTCAGATTTCTGAATGTAAAAGTGAAGCGAGCCAAGATATTTGCCTTGCTGCAGCATTATAACCAGAACCTGTTGCAAAATAATAATCTTTACATTACTTATCCTAGAGCTGAAGTTAATAGAAGGGGTGGAACTAGAACCGGGCTGCTGGTTTTCTGTGGGGAGACACTGATTACCTCTGGTTTTGTACTACACCAATTTTGTGGGGTTCTGGTTAATTAGCATAAATCCCACAAATTAGATTATTTTGGGCAGCAGTTCCCAACCCATGGCCCACGGGGCCTTTCAAAGTGGCCCGCCATACTCCTCCCTACCCATGCAGAGCGCATTGCCACGGGGTTATGAGACCGGTGCACGCTTCTCGCTGCAGCCAACGGGATGGGAGATCAACACTCCCCCTGACTGCTGAAGGGAGAATGACAAAGAGCTCTGCCTTGGTCTCTAGGCACTGGGTCCCTGCAGGAGTCAAAGGGAGGGGAACAGGGATCTCCCATTCCCTTGGCTGCAGAAGGGAGCCACTATCTAGGGACGCAGGGGGAGTGCACAGGGCTACAGGACAGGTGTGATTTCCCTGCTGCAGCTAGGGGACGGGAGATCAGTGAGGAGGGAGGCAGAAGTCGGGGAAGGAGAGTTGCTGGCGGAGACTGGTAGCACCTCAGGGTAGGGTTGTTCCCTACCGTACATTTTTTTAGTGTTTTGTCCAGTCTAATTCAGGGTTGTAAAAGTTATATCTGTGGCCCACCAGCCAGTAAGGTTGGGAACCACAGAAGGGTACTTCTACACTACACCGTGACTGCTGATGCAGCATCATAACATACATGTTCCCTGCACTGTCAGAAGGGGTTTTTCTGTCGACCCAGCTATATCTACACTCAGGGCCAGCCAACCTAGAACAATTTTCACCACCCTGAGTAATGTAGCTAGGTCGACCTGATTTCTTGTTTTAGTTAAATTAAAATCTGAAAATCTCATGACTGAGAGAACAGAAAAAGATCTATACAATATCTGAGACAAACAAGCTTAAAAAAGCACCGCTATCTGAACTCACAATTTTGGAAACAAACAACAGACATTCTCTTGTAGGTTATAAAGACATGGGAATTTGCTGGTGTTAGATTACCCATGGAGGGCTGCCTTGTTTTTCCCTTAGGGCAAAATTCTGCTCTTTGATCCTCACTACAGATCTTGATGGGAGTTCTGCAGGAGGTCCAAGTGAAAAAATATGCAGTAAGTGTGGAGAAGAAATCCAGAGTGCAGATCCAAGATTTTGCCCTAAGAGCTTTGCTTTCTCTGTAAGGGCAGGAGAAAGACTTTCCCAAGCATTTTAGCTGTAGAACTCCTCCATGAAGAGAGAACCCAAAGCACCAAGACAATTGTTTCTCAGCACAGGATGTGTTTGAAATAAATCTGTGCAAATAGCGTAGATCTCTCATCCAGTTTGGCCATGTACAGAGAATTAACAGCAGGGTCTTTTCCTAAATTGGTTTGAGTCAGTATTCTTACACTGTACTTTCAGTTATAGATTTCATATGTAGCTTTTACTGTGACCAGCTCTCCATTTCTTCTTGTAGTTTTGGCTTACATACTCATATAGATTGTTATGGAGATGAAGGGCCTCATTTACACCATGGTGACAGGGTGCACTCACCTCCCATGAGTGCCTCCTGTCAGTTGCGTGTGGTGCTGCAACTTTTTTTTTTGAGTGCTCATGACATGCTCTGCATTATTGTCACCTAAGACTCCAGCATGAGGACTATGATCAAATAGACACAAAGCAGATGATCACAGAAAGGGCAAAGCCCATTTGTACAGGAGACAGCTTTCTGTGCGGTTGGTCCAAGACTATGGAAAGAACTTCACAGAACCTCAGAGCCACCAAAAACTTTGCCACTTTCTGTTCCAAGTGCATATTGCACTTCACTGACTCCAACTTCAATAATAAGGACACAGAGCATAGCAGACACAACATAGAAATTGATTTGTAAAAGGAAATAAAACTTGACACAAAAAATGTAATACATCTTCTAACATTTCTCTCCTAAGGAGAAGAACAGAGAAAAGTAGAACCACACATGATATATGCTAGTCATGTTGCTTAATGCACCTCTGGCAGTTCTCAGATTACTACCGTGGTGGGCGTGGCATATCAACTATATAACAGAATTAAATAGGATATATGGGAGCAAGACTTAAGGGTTTTTAATCAAAGGAGATCTCAGAAATGTGCCTACTTCTAGACTGATCTTTAGGAGACAGAGAATACTTTGATAATTAATATCTCACTGTGTACCTGCAACACCTCCAGTCCTCAAGAGGACCAAAAAAATTAAGCCAGGAAATAGAGCACCACTTTTCATCTCTGACCTACAAACATTTTTCATCATTGTGTGGCACAAACAGGCTAGAGATCACAGGCCTGAGTCTCTTCTCATTGCTCCCGTTTCATACCCATTGCAACTTCTTCAATTAAAATAAAGTTCACTTTGACTTTAATATAGTGTAAATGGGGCAGGGTTCAGATCTTTTGGTCTCCTGATCCTGTATTTGTTTACATATCAGTGTCTAGGGTTTTAGCAGTCTAAACTCTCTGTTGCAACAGGCAGTATGGGCACATACAAATGTGATGTTCCTACGGGTGAGTTATGCCACAAATGTCTATTATAGGGTTTTCTCTCACCTTCCTCTGATATACCTGGTAACAGCCAATGTCACTGACAGGTCACAGGACTAAATGGACCATAATGCTGATCTGTTATGGCAGCTCCTATGTAATAGGACTCTATTAAGCTTAATCCACAGCAGCAGTATCACAAAGAAAACTAAAAAGCCACCAAAACTAAACACGCCAAGGAATTTTAGAAGGGAGTTATAAATACCTTGTCCCAGCCTCTTCTCTAACACACCTGTAGTTAAAGTGTGACCGGCTGCTCCCTGGTTCTGGTCCTAGTGTGCTGCTGGCATCCCCCGATCCCCACTTCTGAACCCTGACTTACTCTGCTTTGCCAGGTGACTGCTCACTCCTGAGTCAGTCCACACCAGCCTCCCGCGCGTAATTGGTCCCAGGCAGTGGTTGTGTGCCCACTAGGCACCTATGGGATGGTCTCCAAGCGAAACCCCCCAGCTCCCAGATACCACACCAGGAACCCCCACCTTACAGAGATTGGGACCCAGCCCCAATTGCCATAAACACACATCCATCCATTTGACACTGAAATGGATTGGTCCAGCCACTCTGATTCACACCTTCTAACGTTCACACAGCTTTAGATAAAACAAACACTAGTTTATTGATTAGGACGTGATTTTAAGTGAGCATATAGCAAATCAATGCACAATCATTTAATAGAGGAGTTTCCATGAGTAAATAAAAGATATAACTTGGATGCTAACTTAACCACACTACTACAATTATACTCATCTCACCACTCAAGTCCAGCTGTGATGGTGTGCAGCTGTCTCTGCCTTCTTTAGGCAGGGCACAGTCCTTCTTGTAGATGTTTCAAGATGGATTGTCTCTGGCCAAAAGCCTAAAGCAGCTCAAAGTGTCTCCCTTTGTTTCCAACCCTCCCTCAGCTCCCCTTCCTCCTGGGCTGTGGTGATTTCCTTACTTCTAATCTACCTGAGTTAGGGCGGGCAATTTACATTGGCTTTGTCATCTCATTCTCCAGCTTCAGAAAGGGAGTCCTGAGTGTCTGAGCAATGTAACATCCTTTACCTCTGTACACACACATGATGCTGCAGGGAACATGGTACCATAAAAACACAGTAGAACATTCAAGAGGGCACCTTGCATGGCATAATTGGCATCAAATCATATAATCACTGTGTAAAAGTGACCAGGAAAATCATATAGATCATAGCCCAGAGGTGCACGGATGTGCACCCCACGACACAGTGAAATTCTGGAGTTGCCTACATGGGAAATTAAACCACATTACCAAAAAAGTGTGAAGTTAAATTGCATTAGTCCCCCACTTCCCATGGGGGCCTGCTGTCAGAACTGCCAGGCAGCTGGCTGAGACAGGGCAAACACAAAGTAGAGTAGGAATTGGCTAACACAGAAACAGGGCAGAAGAGGAGCAGCCTGTTGAAACCTACCAGCCATGAGAATATATTCCCAACCAACTACTGACACTGAGCAGACTGGAAAGACTACTTCCCTTAGGAACCTCTCTTCTTGGCTTGGGACCACCTGTGGATTGGCTGATTGACTGCTGGTTGAATGGCATGGGATTTATCACAAGAGCTGCAGGTAACTGCTGATGTTGACTCAGCTCACTCTGGCTCAGGGATGATTCATCAGGTTTAAGCAGGCTCAGTGAGGCGCAGGCTCAGAGGACTCATGGGATATGTCTACACTTGAAAGTTAGGTCGTAAGGATGCTTAAGTCGATCTAAAGAACCCCACGTCCACAGGCTTTCATTAAGTCAACTTAAGGGCTTCCTTAAATCGACTTAATAACTACCGCTGTTTAAAAACAATGGAGTACTGTGGCACTTTTAAAGACTAACAGATTTATTTATCGCATGAGCTTTGGTGGGAGAAAATCCCACTTCGTCAGACGCTTTGAAGATGGGAAATTTACAGAATGGGAAGAAATTAAATGCAGGGGAGTGTATGACATAGGATCAGGTCAGGCTGTAACAGCAAATCAAAATAGATGTTAGGATTAAAACACTGGGGAACAGCACATAGAGGAAGGTGAGGTCAAATCACCTGTTGTAATAAGAGAAAAAGCCAAAGTCCCTGTTTAACCCCAAGGCATCTGAGTCGAATTTGCATATAAATTTGAGCTCTGCAGTTTCTCTTTGAAGCTGTGATTTGTTATTCCTCTGTTTCAGCACAGCTATTAGCAAGTCATCAATGGAGTGAACAGAGAGATTGAAGTTTTCCCCTATTGGTTTTTGAGTGTTGCGATTTCTGGTGGCAGATTTGTGTCCATTTATTCTTTTGCACAGAGACTGTCCTGTTTGTCCAATATATAAGGCAGGGGGGCATTTCCAGCACGTGATGGGATAACTCACATTGGTGGATGAGCAGGTGACTGAGCCCTTGATGGTGTAGCTGGCTTGATTTGGTCCTGTGATGGTGTCTTCAGTGTAGATCTGAGCAGATTTGGCAGCGTGGTCTGTTGCACGGAAGTGTTCCTGCTTTAATGTTTCTGTTGTTTGATTTATAGTTGCTGGTGAGTATCCGTTTAAAGTTGGAGGGATGTCTGTAAACAAGACCTCTCCTTGCTTACAGACAGCCCCCCAACCTTAAACGCAGCTGCCCTCTCTCTGGGACCCACAGGTGTCCCGTCAAGAAAGCAGCCACAGGTGTGCTCTCCCTCGGAACCGCAGGCTGCCTTCTTGCCGGGTCCCCCATAAATCCCAGGGAGAAGGCTAGGGGTTAAAGTAGGCTGGAATGCACAGGAACAGTGTTCCAGGGCCCACAAATTCAAGGGGCCAGCATTCCGGGGCCCCTAAAAATAGAAAAAGCAGGGGGAACGCACGTTCTGCTCTGCCCTGGCCTGGGAGCTGCGGCCAGCCTGGGCTGCTCCTTCACGGGTCCTAGTGCTTGGAGGGTTCCCTCTCTGTGGCTGCGTCTATACTGGTAAATTAAGTCGACTTAAGCTTGGTTCCCTCTTTGTGGCCCTGCGTCTACACTACACTTTGCTTAAGTCGACTTAAGCAGCTTGCAACTTAATGAAAATTAAGTCAACTTTATTAAACCACCTTTCTACTCGACCTAAGGCTTAATTCGACTTTTTAAAGTCGAATTAAGCCAGTGTAGCCCTGGGGTAGCCCTAAGTCGACTTAGGGTACCCCAGGACTACACCAATGCCCTCCCTTCCAGGGGTGGAGGAGCACAGGGAGAGCCTGATGAGCCATTAAGGACACAATGGTTGTATTCTTTATGTCCTTAATGGCTCATCAGGATACTCCCTGGGACCATTCTACCTGGAAAATTCCTAAACATTAAGGAGACAATGGTTGTTCACACCCTCCCATCTAAGGCATTCATCCAGAATGACACAAGTTAAAGTATGGATATAACATCAAATTCCTAACTTCTAATCGAAATAGAATTCCTTGACATAAACTATATAATCGTTCCCAGCAAATTACTGCCTTTCCATTGATACCAAACATGACATAGTTCCTATGGATTATAGCATATATGAGATATCCATTGAAAATAATATCATAAATGCTTCCCTAAATCCAGACAGCATCACACACAGGGCTCTGTTCTGCCAGGGTCCCTGTATCCCTTTGCCCCATTGTACACAGGGGGTGCCTCCCCCTGCCACCGTGGGCCTGCCCAAGGTTCCCCTAGCCCCACAAAGTCGACCTAGATCATCCAGTGTGGAAGCTCTAGGTCGACTTTGTAAGTTCCCCTTTAAGTCAACTTTAATTTTAAGTGTAGACACACTAAGTCAACTTAAAAGTGCAAGTGTAGACATAGCCTGTGTGTGTTGGGCTGCCCAGCCTACATAGTCATGTAATCCTTCCAGCACTAGGACCCAGGAGGGAGCATTTAACTGCAGCACAGCACTAGAGCCCCTGCAGGAAAGGAAAGTGAGAGAAACTATGTGGGTCTGATCAAGGGGACCCCTCAACATCCTCACCCGCACCCCTGCCAAGGGTTGTGATGGGCTTACCCCATCCCTCCCCTCCTCAGGTGAGGGGGGGATGAGGCAACCCAGCTCCAGCCAGGGGCTTGGGTCCCAGCTGCAGCAGAGGACAGTAAGTGATGGAGGTGGGGGTGCCAGGCCAGGCCAGCCCTTCAAGGGGGTGGGGGTGGGGGTCTGAGGCTGCAATGGGGATAGGGGGTGGAGGGGGCAGTGTGTGAAGCTGAGATGAGGGTGGAGGGGGCAGTGTGTGAGGCCAGGATCAGGGGGAGGGGGCTGTCAAGGGCAAAGTGTGAGGCCGGGATTGAGGTCAGGGAAGTGCAGAGGGGTGGAAGGGGCAGCGCGTGAGGCCAGGATCGGGGCCAGTATTTTTATGGAGCGATAACTGATGTATGTGGTACTTAGAAGTGGTTGCAAATACCAACCTGGGCTGGGGTCCACACATGCATGAAGGGGGCCCAGACAATATGGGAAGGGGGCCCAGAGATTAGGAGGGTTCTGGGGCCCATCAAATTATACTTTAACCACTGGAGAAGGCAGCTGCAGCTGCCCTCTTTCCGGGACCCACGCAGGTCCCAGGGAGAAGGGAGCCACAGGTCCCTTGCCCCTAGGAGTCCCTGGGGGCTGTGTCTAGTGTAGACTCTGAAAGTCGACTTAAGAACGTTGACTCTAAGTCGACTTCAGAGTCTAGTGGAGACTCTGTAAGTTCACTTAACAAGGTCGACTTAGTTTTTTAAGTGTAGACATACCCAAGGTGTCTACACTGCAATAAAACACCCGTAGCTGGCCTGTGTCACCTGACTTGGGTTAGCAGGGCTAGGGCTCCAGGACTATAAAATTGCAGAGACCCAGAACCTGGGCTTCAGCGCAAGTCTGAATGTCTGTACTGCAATTTTATAGTCTTGCAGCTTGAGTCAGCCCATACTGGCTATCGATAGAAATTTTCTTGCAGGGTAGACATACTCTCAGTCGCAGACTCATGGTTATCACAGGATCCCTTTGGTTAGCTCAGTTCACTTCCAAATCAAAAGCAAATTAAGGCCACTTGGCTTCTGAATAAAGGCGTGTGCACAGGAATTTAATGTATTTTAAATTCACCCCTTTAGTTAATATGGCTTAACTTCCTGTGTAGATGTGCCCAAAGTGACACTGGTTTGACTACATGTATGTTTTAGGTGCACGTTAAACCACTACTGGCTCCTTGTAAACTGAAAGATGTTTGCTAAACTTGTTTTTTTTTTTTAAATAAAACAAGTGCAACTTGCGTGTGCAGACAAGACCTATAGGCTATGTCTACACTTGTTAATTTAAGTCGACTTTAACTAAGTCGACTTAGTTAAATCGACTTAGTGTGTCTACACTTAAAAATAAAGTCGACTTAAAGGGGAACTTAAAAAGTCGACCTAGAGCGTCCACACTGGACACCTAGGTCGACTTCTAGGGGCTTAGGGGGACCTAGGGGAGGACCACGGGGGCAGGAGGGGCACCCCTTGCCCAATGCCAGGGGGCTCAGCCTTTGCCCCATTGTACATAGGTACAATGGGGCAAAGGGGGACAGGGACCCTGGCAGGGCATAGGGGCAGGGAGGGCATTAGTGTAGCCCCGGGGTAGCCCTAAGTCGACTTAAGGAAGCTGCTTAAGTCGATTTAAGGAAACTGTAGTGTAGACGCAGGGTAAATTAAGTCGACTTCATTTACCAGTGGAGACGCAGCCATAGTGCCGGGAGAGTGGGAATAAAAGGTAAGTGAAGAATTCCCCAAACTAAAGCTCTTTGGATTCATGGTTGCTGTCCTTCTATTTTAAACCCCATTCTCTTCTAGCCTGCTGCCTCTCTTAGATAGTGTTGAATTTTTTTTAAAACCTCAGTTAAGTTTCAACTTGCTTCACAAGACTGACAAAGGGGACTTAATCCTTTTTGGAATTTGCAAGCTGTAAAAGGCTGAGACTTCAGCCAGTCTGGTGGAATTTTGACTTGACAATTGTTAATGCTGTTTGGGAACACAGCTTTGCTTTGATTGATTTGTCTGACCTGCCCATCTCCAGCTGAGAGTCAGTGGAGCTGCGCCTGCCTGCACAAAACTGGTGAAACAGAGTGGAGAATCAGGCCTACTGGTTAAAATCTTGGCCCGCTGGAAACTGGTGGCAAAGCTCTCATGGATTTTGATGAGGCCAGAATTTCACCCCTTTGCTTTGATCCTCTATTATGACCAGCAAAATATCAGAGTTAAATATAATGAGAAACGAACAGAGTCCCATGGCACTTTTAAAGACTAATATTTATTTATCGCATGATCTTTTGTGGGAGAAAATCCCAGTTCATCACATGCTTTGAAGATGGGAAACTTACAGAATGGGAAGAAATTAAATGCAGGGAAGTGTATGACATAGGATCAGGTCAAGTTGTAACAGCAAATCAAAATAGACGTTAGGATTCAAACACTGGGAAACAGCATATAGAGGAAGGTGAGGTCAAATCACCTGTTGTAATGAGAAAAAAAATCAGTAGTCCCTGTTTAACCCTAAGGCAACTGAGTCGAATTTACATATAAATTCGAGTCCTGCAATTTCTCTTTGAAGCTGTGATTTGTTATTCATCTGCTTCAGCACAGCTATTAACAAGTCATCAATGGAGTGAGCAGAGAGATTGAAGTGTTCCCCTATTGGTTTTTGAATGTTGTGATTTCTGATGTCAGATTTGTGTCCATTTATTCTTTTGCACAGAGACTGTCCTGTTTGTCCAGTATAAAAGGCAGGGAGGCACTTCCGGCACATGATGGCATAAATCACATTGGTGGATGAGCAGGTGAATGAGTCCTTGATGGAGTAGGTAGCTTGATTTGGTCCTGTGATGTTGTCTTTTGTGTAGATATGAGGGCAAAGTTGGCAGCGTGGTCTGTTGCAGGGATGTGTTCCTGCTTTAATGTTTCTGTTATTTGATCTGTAGTTGTTGGAGAGTATCTGTTTAAGGTTGGGGGGCTGTCTGTAAGTGAGAAGTCTGTCTCCCAAGCCTTGAGAGAGTGAGGGATCATCTTGTAGAAAAGGCTGTAGATCTTTGATGATGTGGTGAAGAGGTCTGATTTGGGGGCTGTCGGTGATGACCAATGGTGGTCTGTTGTTTTTTTTTCTTGGGTTTCTCCTATAGTAGTTGACTTCTGGGTACCCGTCTGGCTCTATCAATCTGTTTCTTCACTTCTGCGGGTGGGTATTGTAGTTCTAAGAATGCTTGATAGAGATCCTGAAGGTGTCTTTCTCAGTCTGAAGGATCGGAGCAAATGTGGTTATATCTTAGGGCTTGACTGTAGACAATGGTGTGTCTTGGATGAAAGCTCGAGGGATGTAGGTAGGTAGGTAACTATAGCGATCAGTAGGTTTTTGGTATAGGGTGGTGTTTATGTGCCCATCACTAATTCGCACTGTAGTGTACAGAAAGTGGATCTCCTGTGTGGAGTGTTCCAGGCTAAGTTTGACTGTGCAGTGGAAATTGTTGAAATTTCTATGGCAATGTAATGAGGTTTACCTGACAGAGTAACAATGTTGGGGGAAAAAATCCCATCCAGCTGCTTTTGACTTGTTTCCCAGAGCTGATGGCCCACAGCTTCAGAGGAAGTTAAGTACCTGAATACCTTTGACAAACTGAGCCTGAGTCCTCATTATGAATGACATCAGGTTTGCTGACTTATTAAGAAAATACAAAGGGAAATTAACAGCAGTTACAAACATCTTTTAGAGGAAAGATAATGGACATAATTTGCAATCAATTAAGGGAAATGTTTAGGCATTCCATTATCACTTCCTGGCTGGTCTGCTGCAATCCATTATTTGCCGGCCTCTGTACTGCAGTGCTTCCTTGAAGGATTTGCAACTTTTGCAGAACTCTGGCTCCAGAGAGCTCACATTACGCCTATGCTGAGAGAACTTTCCTGACTTCCTCTGAAGCATCGGCAAGAACCACTTTAAAAATATTTTGGTTATATGCTCAATGAAGTGGCAATCCAATATCCCTTATAGTACAAAGGCTTTTTACTCCCTGATTCCCCACTGTGAACCATAAAATAGGACAAGTTTCAAAGGAGTAGCTGTGTTAGTCTAGGTCAGCAAAATAAGTTCCCCATCTTTAAAGTGTCTGACGAAGTGGGATTTTCTCCCATGAAAGTTCATGCGATAAATAAATTTGTTAGTCTTTAAAAGTGCCACAGGACAGTCTCTTTGGCTATGTCTACACTGGCAATTTAAGTTGACTTAAGGAGGCTTAAGTCGACTTAAATTAAGCGACATCCACAATAGGCTTTCATTAACTCGAATTAAGAAATTCCTTAAGTCGGCTTAATGAAAGCTTAAGTCGACTTAGTTACTACCCCTCTTTATGTCGATTTAAGCCTTAAGTCGACTTAAGGAGAGTGTGGCCATGGAGTAACCCCGAAGTAGGCTTTATTAAGTCGCCTTAAGGGTGGTTAAGTTGACTTAACAAAGTGGACTAAGTCAATTTAACGTTGACTCAAAGCTAAGTCAATTTAGTCCACTTTGTTAAGTCAACTTTAATAAGGTCGTCTTTATGTCGTCTTAAAGTCGACCTTATTATTAAAGTCGACTTAACAAAGTCAACTTAACTTTTGTAGTGTAGACATAGCCTTTCAGCCTACAGAACACCAAAAAGTATAGTTTCAATCAAATGTAGTAAGGGTCACATTCTCTGCTGACATAACTCCACTGACTTTATTAGTTACATCAGCAGAAAATTTGGCCCTGAATCTTTTTACCATAACTTTCTAAATTGAAAAGACACTGCACATGGACGGCATCTAGATCAAATGATGGTGCAGGAGCCCTGAAGAAATTATCTCAAGTAGGTCATTCTGTCACACGAAAGAAAGAATTTTGGAAACTATTTTGTATGTGAGATCACTATAAAATTAAGAAGCCATCTTTACAACCTAATGTTTTACCAGGAAGTTTTATCTAATTGAAAATCTGCACGACAGCAGTTAAGGGTCTTCACACACTCATAATAAATACACATCATATCAACACAAAACACATGTAACTCAGCAAGACAGGTTGGAAGCGCTCATGTAGTTAGTCAAAAAGCCCGTTGGCATTGCAAGTAAAGTATTCTTTTTACAATGTTAATCGTCTCTGCAAACTTCAAATAATGCATTTAAGATTCCAGAAGAGTTTTTACACTGATCTCTAACTTTACTCAGATTTTACGCTTAAAGTCTGCAAATTTGGAAAGATATCAAGTAAGTTTTTCTAAAATAAGAGATTATAGACTTCTCTCTTAGAGCAGGATTATGAACAAAGGTGCACAATGGGACATTTTCTGCCTGCTTAATGTCAGACAACTCATAGTGAAAACTGACACCTTTCCTTAGTTAACTTCAGCAATTACTCATGGGGCCTCTGTGGTATGTGAGTTTATGCTACAATGACTGAATTTTCAAAAGGGTCTCTGCCAAGTTCTTGAGTAACCACTGTGTTACTCCAGTTTCAAGTTGGAGTAACTCTACTGGAACTAAATGAAAGGATTACACTGCTGCAAAGGGGGAGTTATACAATGGGGAATCAAACCCCAAATCTTGATATCTGAATCCTCAATTTTGCCCATAAAAACTTGCAATTTTAAGCACAAACTGCATTTTCTTTGCAAACACCGGTCATGTGGCCAGGCCCCAAAGACAAACAAGTGTTGTCAGAAATGCACAAGTCACTGTTGAAAATATGGTTGCTGGATCCCAGAAACCAAACAGAAGGATCCATACTGCCATGCAATTAGAAAAAGACTATTAAAACAGCCAATTAAAAAACATAAAAGCCCCATCTTTGACTCTTATGTTAATCAGTATGCATTGTTCATGAAAGGCTGAAAGAGCAGGGGATATGCCCATTTGGTTTCAGTTTATCATTATATTTTCATCCTGTTTAGACAGATCTGTACCTGAATAATCTCTTCGTTTTAATTAACGTCATTTCATAAAATTAGCCACAACATATTCCATTCTGTGAAATACTGTAATGAAGAGGTACAAATTTACACCAACTTCTTTGAGATGTAGCTCACATTCCTAGACTGTACTAAGTAAGAGGACCTATAACCATGTACCAGGAAAAGTATTGAAATCAATTTTCTGATGGCACCAATAACAGTATACATTTTTTTCTTCCTTTGTTGAGTGTTTCTTTCCCTAAAGGTATCATCTGTGCAGGGCACCTTTCAGTTTGTCTCAGCAAGGTCTACCCAGGGCTGTTAGAGAGCTATACAATAGAGCACTCTAAATTCACACATAGACTGCTCTGTGGTGCTGTTTCCCCCAGAAATCAGTTGTCACCCTAGGGAGCAACTGCCTAGTTTACCTAGTTACCTAGAGCAGCCCCTTGGCAAAAATCTGGGGCAGCCCCAGCAGAGCTGTAGTGCAGACTGGGTCCTGTGTGTCACTCTTCCCTTCTTTTCTTCTTTCTCCGCACCCCACCCCACCCCACCCCCTCTTCCCCTTCTCTTTTCCCCACTTCTCCCCTCCCCCCATACTTCCTTCCCCTCTTTGCTCCTGGCCACAAAGCCTGAGCATTGTTCTGCACTCAGATGCTGAACAAAGCTGGCAGCTTTCTGGAGCTGTAAATTACCATCCAGCTAGAAGCAAGAAGGGAGGGAGACCCTACCTCACCAAATGGTGGGGGGCAGTCTGGGACTTGAAAATGATGGGCTTGCACAAGACAATCTGCTGGAGGGCCCACTGTGGAACAAGCTAAATTTAAGGCTAAAGATCACCAGAGCATATGGGTGTATGTAATGGCCACTGGTGCGCTGAACACTGGTTTATCCTGGCCCTGAGCCTCATGTTAAGTTGATGCCCAGTAGAGCTGATTGGGCGAGCTGTATGGGTCACGTTCAGGCAATTATCAAGGCCCTGGCCCAGTAAAGGGGCAGCCAGAGATCCAAGACCGGGCAAAACTCTCACGGACTTAGCATCCTTTCTGGGGGGGCTGGGCCAAGAGAGGACGACCAAGGCTGCTGGGTGAAAAGGCAGGGAGGTTCAAGAAATGATGCAGAAGGGCTGGGTCGGTGCAGATCCCCAGCATGGAGGCACTGCCATGGATTCCGGCAGGATGGCCGCTAAGGTAAAGCAGGGCACCTCCTACCCCTCTCCTTATCATGGTGGCGTGAGGCTTCTCTTGCATTGAGGGGAATATTGCACAGCAGGTTCTGACATGACAGCCTGTGTCCCAGCCACGTGGTACTTACTGCTGCAGGGCTCCATGTGTGCCTGGCTTACAGGGAACACTGGGCTGGGGCAAAGTTAACTGGTTTTGCCAAGTGCTGGAGCATCATTTCGGTCAGATACTGGTGCTGGGATGATGCTCCGGCAGCACTACCCCTCCTCCCTGGATTATGAGAGCCAATGTGTATTTCAGCTTTGCTCTCTGCATCACATTTGCTCCATGTACAAGAAAAAATACAGGGGGTTTTCGGCTTGTTTTTTAAAAATGGCAATCTGCAAACTTCTGTTGATATTAATGGGAGCTACTAGACATTCAGCACTTTTGGAAATCAGGCCACTTTAGTTGCTTAAGTATGAATTTACAAGACTAATTTAGACATCTCGGCCCAGATTCACAAAGGACCTTAGGAAGTGAGACAACAGAGTCCTGTGGCACTTTTAAAGACTAACAGATTTATTTATCGCATGAGCTTTCGTGGGAGAAAATCCCACTTCGTCAGACGCTTAGGAAGTGAGACACTGAGCGTAGCAATGCCTAGCTTTTAGGTGTCTAGAAAATCACTGTGATCTACAAAGCCTGAATTCGGTGCCTAGGGTCCCTAAACAATGCACTGGGAGAGATTGGTGCCTTAGAACGCGATTCATAACAGCCAGCATGCTAGACAGGAGGTTCTAAAAAGAGTCAATGGAAAACACCAGCAAGAGGGGCGTGTTTTAAGCCCCACTCCTCTCCAAATGTGGCACCTGAGTCTGGACTTCAGGTAGGTGCTTATCTCAGCTTGCACTTTACAACAGGGAACCCCTCTCCTGGCATCAGGCAGCTGATCTGCCCAAGTTATGTCTGGTGAGAGCAAGTGAGGCCAGGCACCTCCCTCCACACAAAATGGGCAGGTAGATGAGATGGCAGTGCCCAGATACAACTTTTAGGCCAGTGATTAAAGCACTCACCTGGACTGCTTGAGAACTAGACAATTACCACCCCCCAGGCAGGGCCATCTCTAGCGGTGGGCGGGGCCCAGGGTGAATCAGCCTGTATGCGGCCCCTCTGACCCTCATGTAGCGCCAGAAACAGTGTTTCGCAGAATTGTTACCTCTCTCTGTTTCTGGCACATAGATGAGCATGCTCAGAACAACCCCAGTAATAAAATCTGCGCACACTCATTTTTTGATGCTACACGCAGCTATGCGGGGCTCACCAAACCACAGGGCCTGGGCTGTCACTCCAACTGCCACCCCAGGCAACGGCCCTGCCCCCGGGGAAAAGAGATTTGACCCAGGATCTCGCACACCTCTCAGCAGAGCACTCTAGTTGCTAAGCTAAGAATTATAGGATGGGCACCACTACTACCACCACCGCCTCTTCCTGCTTTTCCTCCTCCAGTCAGATTTTGAATGGGACCTGATCTGGTAGGTGACCGCTGAATAAGCCTGTTGGATCAGGCTGCCCATTGGTGAGAGAGGCTGAAGAGCACCTATGCTCCCTCGGTTCATGGATGGCTCTAGGTCTTCGGCATCTAGATAACTAGAGGGAGGGAAGAGTGTACACGCCCAAAGGCAGAAACACAGTTGACATAGGAATGTCAACAGCAGAAATTTAGGAGCCGATTGCATTTAGTGCCTATGGGATTCAGTGGCACCTGAGCAGGAGTTTTGTGGATCCTGAAACTGGAATTTAAGCAACTAAACCTGAGCCCTACATTTGTAGATTTCATCCTTAGACTAGTGGACTGCACTGTCTGTGTAATAGGGTTCCTTAAAGTGGATCCTAAGTTCTAGTCTACCCCAACCCAGGGTATCTAGATGGAGGCTCTGAAAAAGGCACCCGATGAACTAGGTTCTGGAGTTAATGCTCAGGCAGTGCTCAGAGGAAGAAAAAGGAGGTACCAACAGCGAGCAAAGCAGATGCAGCTGAATCTATTTAGGCTCAAAAACTTTAAAAGAAGAGGATGCTACTCTCATAGAAGAGAGGGAGAAACTGGTGTTTTGGTTACAAGCCCAGGAGGGGAGCTCTGGGACATGTAGGAGCTACTCTACATGGACAACAGAGTCCTGTGGCACTTTTAAAAATAAATCTGTTAGTCTTTAAAAGTGCCACAGGACTCTGTTGTCTTTCTACAATAGACAAACACGGCTACCCCTTTGGAATTTGACTACTCTACATGGTTTGTGCTTATTTGTTTTGCATTTAATGCACATCTGGTGAGGGAGGAGTAAATTTCCAAAGATATTTCCCTTTCAGCTTTGGAAACATCCACATATAATAATTCCTCCTTATTAGTATTGGTGTTAGCAAATCTGGGTTGGAAAAAAAAAGATGATTAGTCAGATGCATTTTGACTGACATTTCAAAACTCCTACTCTCTTGAAGAGCACACAAATGATCCTGACTAATCATTAAAACAAGACAGTTTGCTAAGCAAAACTCTATGCTGCTCTAAGTGTTGCTGATAGAACTGTGTGAATTACTGATTCTTTTTTTTTTCCAGTTCAGTGACTGAACAGAAAAGTTTAAAAAAAAAATTGTCTGGGTTAACCCTTTTCCATTGTTCTAGTGAAACAAAAAAGTTCAAAATATAATTTGGGGGTTGAAAACTATTGTGTTCCATGGGAAATGAAATTAAAAAAAAAAACAGAATAGCGAAATTCTGAAACAAAATATCTTCCTAAAACAAAAAGTTGAAAAAATGATTGGAAATGCCAAAACAAGTCTTTCTAACATTTCTTTTATTTTTTATTCAATGCATGCGCACATAAATCCGCAAAATTGACCCAAATTCACAAATTGTTTCAGTCAACAACCCAAATCTGCATTTTTTGGCAAAAAAGGGGGGGGGAGGGATTAACACAGAAAGCTTTGCCCAGATCTAGTTGCTAAAAGTACATCACAGAACAGCTTTACATGGAGCATGGGCCTTACAAAGAATCTGAAGGTCTGTGATAGAAAGCTGAGAGGAAGCCAAACAAAAATCCCAGAACATTCAAAATTTTGGGATGTTCAAAAGCCAACTCAAGTCCATGTCAATAGACAAAAAACGAAACCATTTCTGAAGTCCAAAAGTGCGGAGACAGAATTTAACCAAACTGAATCTAACAGTATGGAAAATTGCGTATCTCTGTCAGTTTTGGGAGGAGTAGAAGAAGTCAGATTCATCAGTAGCTAAAAAGAAGCCTCAGGGCTTTGCACTTGGCATCATTTATGGAAAAGGTTAAGTAGTCCAAGTTTAAAATATCCACTAATATTAGAGGGAAAGGGTGAATCTGTCAAATAATTTATTTATGGATGAGATGTGCAAATTTACTTGGCTTCTTTTACCATCCTGAGGTATCCAGCAGCCATAGAAAACAATGGCAATAAGAATATCTTTCTGTATCTGGCCCAAACCAGAGCAGAGTGTGAAAGGAAGTGGGAGCATGGTATCTCCTGATAATTGAAATGATAACAATGCGTACACAGAATCCACTCCCTGTCAGAAGGACTAAAGTTCAAATCTCTCTCCAAAAAATGGAGAGAACTAGCAGGAGTCTTCTAAAAAATTGCCTCATTTCCTTACAGAAGATTCAAATGGAAGAGGTTCCCCTTTCAAAGTGAAAAATCAGGTCCCACTGGAGTCCTAACTCAATGGAGTTTCACCTACTCGCAGCAGGACTGAGTTTAGCCTAGTGAGTTTAAATTATCATTATTTAAATAGCATTACTCTGGATTTAGGGCTAAATTTGAAGCTCTCACAGGCATGGGCTGGCCTCTGTGTGCAAGAGTTGAAGTGTATGCAGAATTTTGCCAGTATGCTAGTGTAATTAAGATTGATTCTGTCCATTTACTCCATTGATATTTGGCATGTATATGAGAGTGGACCCTTTAATTATTTCTTCTGGAAATGGCTCTGTCATTGACTCAAATTTTCTCAAAGGTGAAATCCGCAGCAGAACAATCTAGTGGATCATTTTTGTCTGAGAAACACTAGGAGTACCTGGAATAAGATTTTGTATCAAACAAAATTAAATCATCACGTGACGGTGGACAATGACCGTCTCATAGCATAATGCTGTCCCTAGTCTTAACTCTTGATGAAGTGGTCAGCCTCCCTGACAAAACCATAAAGGGAGCCTGGAAAAATAATTCCCTAAATATGATGAACCTGTTTGATGGAATCAACATAAATTGTTAACACACAGGCTTCAGCTCTTTCTCCCCATTGCTCTTGATCTGGTAGCTAAAGCATACAGTGAACATGTGGTGAGTCTGATCTCTAGACAACTGTGCACAGAAGAATTGTAACAGCAAATTAGCATGAAAAAAATAACATGCTGCCCAGCTGCATGAAAATGGATCTGGTGCTTGTCACATATATTTTAATATTGGATGCCTAGAAGGTGAAGTTAGTAAATGCATGTCACAAGGCAAAAGAGAGATGGGAATAACAGAATTTAAAGGGATTTCGACATACAAAGCATATGCATGCAATAGCTATAACAGAGTTGTTTAAAATTAAAATTCTCCAAGCTCATTTCTTTGTAAACTGAGTGTTAGAAATTTAAACGGGGCAGACCCACTGATTTCAATAGCATTACACTGATTCAGTCCAGCTGAGGGTCAGCTGTAAGTAATCTAGTAGCAGCCGTGAGTGAAGAGTGTTCTGTAGCTCCATTTAAACATAAGCTTTTGTATCTGTCTTTTGGAAATTGTTGCATCCGTGTGGGAGAATTTGGGGAGAAGACAGTGGGCCTGTAGCTTCTGTTCCCCAGTGTCTGAATCTTAACAACTGCTTTGATTTGCTGTTACAGTCTGACCTGATCCTATGACTTACACTTCCTTACATTTATTTTCCTCCCGTTCCGTAAGTTCCCCATCTTCAAAATGTCTGGTGAAGTGGGATTTTTTCCCATGAAAGCTCATGCGATAAATACATTTGTTAGTCTTTAAAAGTGCCACAGGACTCCTTGTTTGTTTTGCTAAACATAGTGGTGGTTGCAGATCTTTGGAAAGTTTTAAACCAAACCTTTTTCAAGGTCTTGACAGAAAATACTTGAGCCGTATCTTCCACACAGAAACTTGCATTCTTGAGTTGTTTATTGTTCACATGCTGATAACCTTGTGAAGACTTCATAAAAATGGACTCTCATATTCCAGGGGATTTGGCAATCAGAGGGTGTGTCTACACTGGCAACTTAGGTTGGCCATGTACACACTACAGGAATAATCGTGCAACAAGCCCGTTGTGCTTTAAAAATCACGTGGTTTTTGTAGCGCAGGATCGTGTACACACTCTGCCGCTTGTGACGGAACAGAGCCTCCCCCCTGCACTTCGCGATTTCACAAGAAACCCAATTGAACTGTGGGAACCTATCCCACAGTTCCATCCATCCTGATTTGGCGCTAAGAATCCTGGGTAGAAGGAGAGTAGCGCTGAGCACCATGGGTAAAGTCTTGGTTTCCCATGGTGCATTCTGTTCCCCTTGTGTCACGAGAGTTGCTACTAGCAACTCGCGCCCATTTTCAACAGTAGCGCATTTCTTCCCGGAAGTTCTTTTGCAGCAACATGGATCCAGGTCTGATCTCGACTGTTGCCTTCAGCATAATGAATACATCTCGGCTGGTGGCACAGTATGCGTTCAGCTCTGAATCAGACCAGGATTCGTATGACCCTGGGCTGGTGACCGCCATGCAGAACAACAGCACCGCATTGCTGAGCTCCTTCACAGAGTATCTGCACACGGTGCACCACCGGTTCTGGTCACAAGAGACAAGCACCGAGTGGTCGGACCGCATCGTTTTGCAGGTGTGGGATGATGACCAGTGGCTACAGAACTTTCGAATGCGGAAAGCCACATTCATGGAACTGTGTGAGGAGCTAGCCCCTGCCCTGCGACGCAAGGACACCAAAATGAGAGCCGCCCTCACCGTGGAGAAGTGTGTCGCAATCGCGCTGTGGAAAATGGAGACTCCAAACTGCTACCGCTTGGTTGCGAATCAGTTTGGAGTTGGCAGGTCGACTGTTGGGTTAGCACTTTCACAAGTGTGCAGAGTCATTAATTGTGTTCTGCTCCGGAGGACAGTGACGTTGGGCAACGTGCGGGAGATTGTCGATGGATTCGCGGCCATGGGATTCCCGAACTGTGGAGGGGCAATAGACGGCACGCACATCCTTATTCTCGCTCCGGAGCATCTTGAGACTGAGTATATTAATAGGAAGGGCTACTTCTCCATGGTGCTTCAGGCACTCGTGGATCACAGGGGGCGTTTCACGGACATAAATGCAGGGTGGTTGGGTAAGGTGCATGATGCTCGCATTTTCCGGAACATGGACCTGTACCAGAAGTTGCAGGCAGGGACCTTCTTCCCCGATGATAAAATTACTGTTGGGGATGTGGAGATGCCCATAGTCATCATAGGAGACCCAGCCTACCCACTGATGCCTTGGCTCATGAAGCCCTATACTGGAAATTTGGATCCCAGCAAGGAGCGCTTCAATTACCAGTTAAGCTGGTGCCGAATGACCATAGAGTGTGCCTTTGGGCGCTTAAAAGGCTGCTGGTGCTGTTTGTACGGAAGGCTAGACTTAAATGAGGACAACATTCCAGCTGTCATTGTGGCGTGCTGATTCCTGCATAACTCTGTGAAAATAGGGGAAAGAAATTTCCCCCTTCATGGGACGTGGAGGCTGAGCGGCTAGAGTTTGCCTTCCAGCAGACAGCCACTAGGAGTATCAGGGGGGCACAGCTGAGAGCTGTCCGCATAAGGGAGGCACTTAGGGTGCATTTTAGTGATGGGGACTCATAGGACGCATTGCATCACTGTGCAGTAGTGTTCCCAAGCACTATTGGGTGCTGATTGGGGTGGAGGGATGGTGCCGGTGGGCGTGTACTGTACTATGCTTAAATGAGTGAATACTAAACATGCAACAACTAATCTTATTGTGTATCAATAAAAACACTGTGCAAAGTTCAAGTGATTCAATTTTATTATTATAAAACATTAAATATTTACAGTAAGCAGTGCCTGCAAAAGGGGCTATAGATGCGTGTAGGTGTGTGTCTCAATGCCATAGCTCGGTGCAGGAGTGGATGTAACATTGTACCAGGAGGGTCCCTGGGCTTCAAAGAACTGCTTTGAGGGAGAATGGGGCATGCGGGACAGAAAGTGTTGCTGTGGCTGCAGGGGGGGGGCGAGCCTGGTGCAGCTGGGTCTGCAGACCAACCATGGTCTTCAGCAGTTGGGTCTGCTCCTGTAGGATGCTTATGAGGGCATCCTTCAGCTTCTGCCTCTTCACATTGATTTCTTTGTGCTCCTGCCGGCACTCCTGCCTCCATTGTCTAGTCTCCCTTGCTGATGCCTCGTTGGACTGCATCAGCTCCTGGAAGATATCCTCCTTGCTCCTGCGAGGCCTCCTCTTTATCTGTCTCAGCCGGTCAGCTGGCACAGACCACTGACCGGCGAAGGTCATTTCTAAGGAAAAATGAAACATCATAAGTAGTGCTATTGTTCTCACTTTGGTTTAGGAGCCGGTAATATGCTCTCCCGCCACATTCCGCAGTGCCCACCGGACAGGGCATTGCCGGGGACTGAAAGGGCTTTTGCAAAGGGAGGTTTGGGTTGCCGAGACAAGACACACAGCTCCGTGAACTATTTGCAGTGCTTTGGACGATTAGTTCACATATGGCACTGCCATGGAAGCCGATATCTCGCTGCTTAGAGTGCCTCTGCAAGCCAGAATGCATATCCTGCATGTCACTGGTTTTCAGCCAGGACCGTACGCAGCAGGCTTGTGCGCAGCCATGGTTCCCTCTGCTGTGCTTTGCAACTGGCGAGGGAGAGTATCCCTCCATGGGGGAGGGGAAACAGTTGCTCTCCCATCGAATTTAACTAGGAGGCTGTGGAAGTACATCGAGGACACCTTCAGTGATCTCAATGGAGAGGATTTCTTGGCAATTACAGCATGCATTGATGCACTGCTCATGTAATGCGGGGTAGACCCCCCCATCCAAAAAAGAAAAGAAAGGATGAAACTCAAAACGCCTATTTCCTGACCGCTCTTCATTTGCCCGCAAAGCTTATCCAGCTAGCATAGAAGCCACTTCTGATGAAACTTACCAGAGCTCCCCTCTGCTGCATCCGAAGACAGTATGGAGAAGGAATCTGGGCAGCATGTGTCAGGTGGTGTGGAGAACAGCTCCTGGCTCCCTAGGTCGGCTGCACTGCTTTCACCCTCCAGGTAATCTTCCACCTCCACGTCCTCATCGACGAATTGCTCGTCACCGTCCGTCTGCTCCGGTATCCTTTTCATGGTGGGGTGCTGACGTCTCCACAGGAGCTTTTGGCGTGGTTGTGGGATCCCTGCTCAGGATTGCTTCCAGCTCTTTGTAAAATCGGCATGTAGCCGGCGCTGAGCCGGAGCGCCGGTTTGCCTCTCTGGCTCTGTGGTACGTAATCCGCAACTCCTTCACCTTCGACCTGCACTGAAGAGTGTCTCTCTCGTACCCCTTCTCTGCCGTGGCCTGAGAAATCTGGCCAAAAAGATCGAAATTCCGCCAGCTGCCACGCAACTGTGCCTGCACAGCAGACTCTCCCCAGATGCCTATGAGATCAAGCACCTCGGCTGTGGTCCAGACTGGAGCATGTTTGCTGCATTGAGCCGCCATTGCTCTTGGAGTACACAGCTGCAGCTACACTCCACACTAAGCAAACAGGAAGAGTGAAGAATTCAAATATTCCCAGGAATGATGGGAGGGTGGGTACAGTCACGTCACAGCCACAGAGCGCAGAAGGAAGTGCAGAAGGGATGGAATTGGAATTCTGGGACATTTCCGGAGGTTTCATATTGCGCGGCAACCGTACACACACGAACTATCGCGGAACAGCTGTTCCGCGGTAGCCGCTACCACCCTCGTTTTGGTGGTTTACATGTTGCGTGGTAAGATGGCGGTTACCGCGCAACAACATGGATTTGTGTGTGGACGGTGTGCCTGTTATTGCGCAATAACGAGTGTTATCGCGCAATAACTTTGCAGTGTGTACAAGGCCATTGACTCAAGGAGGCTTACATTGACCTAAACAAAGCAACATCCAAACTGGGCTTTTATTAAGTCGACTTAATAACACCTGGTTTTAGGTCGACTTAAGTCTTAAGTTGACTTAAGGCCAGTGTGGATGGGGATTAGCACCTAAGTCAGCCTTATTAAGTCGACTTAAAGCATTAAGTCAACTTAATAAGGTCGACAAGGAGCTATGTCTACAGTAGAAAAGTTAAGTCGACTTTGTTAAGTCAACTTAATCAGGTCGACTTTAAGTCGACTTAAAGTCAACCGTATTAAGTTGACGTACTTAATTGACTTACTTACTTACTTAAGTCAACTTAACTTTTCTAGTGTAGACATAGCGAGAGTGAGTGACTGTTGTTAAGCAGCCATCTTGTACATTTTCTGCATGGTAAATAACGTGTTCTTAAGGATCCCATCATTAGTACTATGGAATATCTCATTTCAGAATGAGAACATGCTGCAAAACGCCATGAGTCAGTAACTGAGCCAACACTTTCTACTCTTCCTCCAGCATTATGGCAAGATTTTTATTTTAAACGTGTGCTCTGAGTATTATAGCTAATCCTTACCTTTGTGTACAAGGAAATCTTAACTATATGGATGTCAGGTGGAGAATGGGTTAACCTGGCAACTTCAACTTAGTCCTAGTAAATATTTTTCATGGTTAGGAAACTAAGCCCAAGTGACAGATATTGCTCAAGGGTGTTGCTGGTCAAAACTGAGTTGCGTTGACAGCTGTGCTGGAAAGCTAGACTACTGCCAGCGGATAGCTAATACAACCCGCTCTGTGACCTTCTCAATTCTTAACATTCAACAAGAAGAGAGAGAATATCATTTGAAAACCAACTGAGTTCTCACTAGAAACACTGTTCAGCATTAGGGGGATGAGACATTGCCGTTTGCAGGAGCTGTTCAGGGGTCACAGGTGATTTTGCTGATGCTAGCTCTGAGGCCACAGGTGATGGGCAACTTTATAAAAGACTAGACAGTAAAACAAGGACCCAACTACCACCTGGAATGCCTGGTCACCTCCTGCTTCCACTCAGACAGCACCAGGGATGGGGGCGGGGGGGGGGGGGGGGGAGCGCGGAGAGGTGAAAGCAAGAAGCTTTTGCTGCTTTAAACAAGAGGGGACAGGGAGGGAGACTGACTCCATGCCCCACAGCTTTTGCTTTGTCAAGAGAGGGAGGAAAGGAGTGGAGCAGGCAGCCACAGCCATTGCTATTTTCACAAGAGGGGAGGAAGGAGCAAAGAGTGCTGCCAGTGCGAGTGAAGAGAGAAGCAGCAGCCGGAGAGCTAAGACCAGCAAATCTCTGAAGGGGAAGCACTAATTAAGAGGGTGATTGTTTGGTTAGGTAGATGATGTTTGGTTAGGGTTGAAGGTGGCGGGGAAGCATTAGTGAAGACAATTGATTCCATCCCCCTTGTTTCCACCCACCATTTTCCCGTTTTCTCATTGGGGAAATCTAGCCACCCTCTAGCCATTCCATCAGCCTGTCAGTGTGATCACTGCCTGTATCACAGACCTGTAAGAGCACATGGCACTGAACAGCGGGAGACAGAGCTGTGCCACACACAAACAAATTCCCGGCCCAGGAGGGCTACAGGGCTGATCCTGCTGTCACTGAAACCTGTGAAGACAGGGTTGGGCCCTAATATAACAACCCCAAGGCCCGATCTGGGTGAGGTGCTGAGCAGAAAGTGGTTCCATTCCATAGAGGGTTCTGAAATTTGCTTTCATTTTGATTTGGAAGGAAAGCCCATATTTTCCAAGTTCTCCATAAGAGGGAAAGGAGCTCTAGCTCCATGATAGTCTGCTTGGTGGGCTGTCCCAGAACTGTGGGCCCTGGAAGCATGACTGAGCTGGCCAGAAACCAGCCAGGTTTCCAGTGGACATCTGCCTGGCAGACAGGTTTCTGTCAGAATGTCAAAACTGAACTGTTTCCACAAAACAGTTCAGTTTCAACGCATCAGCGAATTCCAGTGAAGAAATGTTTTGTCAGAAATGTTTCTGACTAGCTCCAGTGCTGAGCTCCACAAGGAGCAGGAGGTCCACAGGGCACAAGCCAGGATGGCACAGAATAGCATGGTAGGCTGTTCCGTGTGGGAGACAATAACAAGCTGGACAGGAGATGATCAAGATGGCAAGGTCCTGGACCCTGTGAAATCACTGAGAGCACTGAGATTGTGCCCCTTAGCCTTTAGGGCAGGGAACTCTCCCACTGTTCAGTGCCATCCCATGTGCTCTCACTGGGTGTGTCTACACTTACAAGTTAGGTCGACTTAAGGAGGCTTAAATCGACCTAACTTACTCCCTGTCCACACTGGGCTTTTATTAAGTTGACTTACGCTGTTCCTTAAGTTGACTTAAGGAAAACTTAAGTCGACTTAATAACACCTAGTTTTAGGTCGCTTTAAGGCTTAAGTCGATTCCTTAAATCGATTTAAACCAGTGGGGGGATTAGCACCTAAATCAACCTTATTAAGTCAATTTAAAGCGTTAAGTCAACTTAATAATGTTGACAAGGGCTATGTCTACACTACAAAAAGTTAAGTCGACTTTCTTAAGTCGACTTAATAAGGTCAACTTTAAGTTGACTTAAAGTCGACCTTATTAAGTCGACTTAACTTTTCTAATGTAGACATAGCCACTGTGCTGTGATGAACAGTAACCAGGTTGACCACCTGAAGTGGGCGACTGGGTTTGGGTCCTATTCTAAGAACATAAGGTTACTGACGGTCTGATCCATGAACCCCTCTGTTACCTGAGCAGGTCACACTCTAAGCTGTGGCAGCCCCTTTGAAAATCCTACTCATAGATTATGCGAAAGAACATATCTCAGGGTGTGACTGATGCTTGTGCAGAATAACCACGCTAGCGTTAATACCAAGCAGCAAAGTTGAGGGCGAACATGCTGTGCAAGCCCACCCACAACCCTGGGCAGTTATTCAGGCAGCTAACCGGGGCTGAAACTCATGTTGCCACAGTTTCACTGCTTTGGAACCTGAGCCGGTTACATTAAAGCTAGCATGGAGACATCTACACGAGCAGAGTCATACCACATGACTGCAGTGTAGACGTACCCGAAGAGGTAGTTCTCTTCCTGGGAAACCTGAACCATAAATCATGTAGCTCAGGCTCTTAACATGAACTTCTGCTCCTGACGGCTAAAGTACATATTTCACAAGTACATCGAATGCACCAGTGTAATTTTTCCAATATAAATGCTTCGATTTATTGAGTTATTTACAAGACTAAATAAAAAGCAGAGGAGTAGAGAACAGAAAGCACCAGTGTATCAGTACTAGATAATTGTGAGATGGTCAGTATCTTGGCCTACACTCGGCAGTGGTTTTCAAACGTAGGGTCGGGACCCAGTACTGCCGAAAGACTGGAATGCATTGCTGAAAGATGTAATTGTTGGGTCGTGGGCATAAATGATTTTTTTTTTTAACTGGGTCCCAAGAAAAAAGGTTTGAAAACCACTGCTCTAGGGCAGTGGTTTCCAACAACTGTGTCAGGACACATAACTGTGTCGCCACACAGTGGTAAGTGTGTCGCAGAGCTCTGGGGAGATGGCTGGACTTGGCTGGGGGTGGGGGGACAAGGGTGCAGGTGGGGGTGGGCTGGTAGGTTCTGTAGGGTTGCTATTCACTGCCAAGTGTGTCACGACCTGCAAAGGTTGAACCTGAACTCCTGAACGGGAGTCCTCCAGAGCGAAAATTGTGAGTTGCTATAGGTTGTGGCTGTAACAGACTCAGACCACATTTACATTGCAAAATGATTTCAACTTAGCTTATGTTGGCACACAGCCTCAACCGTTATTAAATTGCTCGTGTGTGTGCACACACTTGGCTCCTTGTGCTGGTGATGTGTGTCTTCACCAGGAACGCTTGTATTGATTGTATTGTCAGTGTGGGGCCGGGGTCAGCAACCTCTGGCACATGTGCCAAAAGAGACACCTGAGCCCAATCTGAGTGGCATGTAGCACCCTGTGGTGTCATGGAAATTGCAGCTCCTGTTGCTAAAAGCCGTTCCGGGTGGCCCCTCTCCATGGCACGCCTGGGGATGGGTCCAGGTACACCATGGAAAGAAACCTCCTGGAACAGCCCCTCTCTGTGGCATGCTTGGGAAGTCCTTGCCCCAGCCGAAAGAAGCTGCCCGGAGCAGCTCCTTTTGACGGTGGCTGGGGTGGGGTGTCCCCAGGGACACTGTACAAAGAAGCTGCTCTGGGCTTCTTTTGTTAGTGTGCCTGCATCCCCCCCCCCCCCCCCCCAGCCATGGACACTGTTGAATTTTCAGGTGGTGGCCACGTTTTTTCAGCAGAGGGGGCTGCCAGTACGGCTGAAGGGTGGGGGAGAAGGGGCTGGCACATGACGCTACACCAGTTGGGAAGGTGATGTTATTAAATCAGCATAGAGAGGCACTTATATTGGTGAGAAAGCCAAATGTAAGTGAAGACATTTGCACAGCTAAGTCAAGGCCGCCGAACCATGTAACGTAAGCCAGCCTCACATCCCCTACAGATGGGACACTGTAACATCCACTTACCGACCCAAAGGTTACAAATCCAACCTATATAAAATGCTACATTTGTTTACATTGCATGTGCTTTTTAGAAACTCTAACAGCTGCTGAACATTTGGAGCTCAACCCTGCCAACTGTAATCACGAAAGCAGTTCCCCTGAAGTCAGTGGGGCCACTCATGAGTAACACTTTGCAGGAGCAGTGCCTCCAGTTTGAAATGTACTTACAGCTTAGCCTATAATCTGAATAAAACATTACTTGCACATTTTAATTGCAGAATTAACTCCTAACCTGTTCCCTCTTGGAACTCTGGAATCATATCCTGGTTTTAAGTCCCACAGAAATTCAGTGGAGGTCTGATCCTACTCCTAAGAGACATTTGCCCACATCACAAAAGCAATGTAAAATGGGGAATTGCTGCTCAAGAACAGGATCCCACTCCTTCCTCCCAGGAGTAGTCCTTACTCAGCAGTATACTCTATGGAATTAGATTGCCCCTCCTCCCCAAACTAGCTGAGCACCTCACAAATATTAGTAACATCTCCACAATGCTCCTCTGAGATCAGTGTCATTGGGCCCGATTCAAAGGTCACTAAAGTTATGACAAGGACTCCCAGTAACACCAGATCAGCCATATTGCCCCTATTCTACAATAGCAAGCTGAGGTACAGAGACAGAGCCTCAGCTAATATGAATCAACAACATAACCCACTTGACTTGCAGAAGCTGAGAATCTGAAGTTCTCCCAGATCACACAGGCAGTCAGCAGTATCCTTGGGTAATACCTTAGCCACAAAACCACACATCCATGGCTAGTTAGAGGAGTAAAAGTGGCAGAGCAGAATGGAGAAATTTCCCCAGTATAATTTCAAACACAGACTAAGCCATTCCAGCTGAGTTTGAACTGAAACTGCATTTTGAAGTAGTTCTGTTATTAGTAATAAATTTGAAATATGACCCAGAATAAGTGAGACATTAATCTCTTATTTTTAAAAATTATACATGTGTGGAGAGGAGGGATATTCTGTTGCTTCATTTCATTTGAAAAAGTGATAACTTTTTCATCACTACATTTTACAACTATGTAGTTACGGTGTCTTCTAAAATAAATTTCACATGAAATACTGTATGTATTAGAGGCTCTTGTATTCCCAGGGAACGTGAGTATTCATTTCACTTGTCCTATTACAACTTCCTACGAATTTACTCAGCTGGCTTCAATAAAAAAAAAATCTGTGGGAATCTCTCTGTGTGTGTATATTATGAAGCTACCAGGCTCTTGCACTGATAATTTAACACCAGCTAAGTATATGTGCACAGATGGGAAAATCTGAGTAATTCAGTTTCATGTGCTTGCCAGATTTGTGATCTACAGAGGGAACACAGATCACTTCTTTAGTACTAGCCTATAAAGTATAATGACATAATCAAGCACCCCTTAGCTTAGTGCAGTGCACAGGACAACAAATTGGGTAACAAACATGGTAGTGAGTAGAGCTGCATACAGCAAGGTCATGATCCTGTGAGGTGCTGAGCACCTTCTGTAAAATTAAAGGGAGTGGCTGGCATTCAGCTTCTTACAGGCACATACATATAGTTATTCACACCCAACTGGTTTGTAGAAGAAAGCAATTGAAGAGCAACCCCCTAACATGGTTTCATTCCTTGGCCGCTCAAGTGAGTTTTCCAACAAGATTATCAGTCTGTGACGGTCAGTGTCCTCTGGGCGTCCTGATTTACCAGTGTAAAACTGGTATAAGATTAAGGCCTGGGTCTACAATAGAGATGTTTGTGCACCAAAGTCAGCTTTTTGTGCCAAAAGAGTGGTGGTGTTCATACTGCAAAGCCCACCTCCCCCAACACAACTCCCCTGATTTTGCAATAAATGAGAGGCGTGGAGGTTTTTGTGCTAACATTTTAGCAACAAAGCATCAGTGTAGACTCCGTGCTTGGTTATGTTGCGGTAATTGACCTCCAGGAAGCGTCTCAGAATTCTCATTCTGATCACCCATTTGAACTCTGCTGCCCTCCAGCCATCCGCCCGTCCCCCTCTAAAGTCCTGAGAATTTTTGAAATTCCACTTCTTGGGTTATGGTTCAGAATGGTTGGAGGGAGGCGTTGTGGCAGGGGTGTTGAGATGAATCACAGACAAGGTTTCTGTTCCAAAATACTAACACCTTCATGTTGGACAGACAGATCCTAACACCCCCATCCAATGGATATACCCCATCACCAAAAAACAGTGAGACATCAGAGCTCATAGTGTTTCCATGCAATGCAGTACCCATCTTCTGGTGAGCTGTGAATCCTCCAGTGTCCCATTATTAAGCACTGGAAGAACAATAGTAGTTTTCAGATTGTCTCTGCAGCGATTATTCAGATACTCAGTCAAATCAGAGAAAACCGCCACAGAGGCTGGACACCCATCTTTCATATGGTTCAAAGCTGCTCTCATGGACTGTATGAAATGCACCCACAGACTAAGGCCCAAATCATTTCTGCCCTACAGAATCACCACGATCTGCAGTAGGTCACAACCTAAGGTACACCAAATTTGAAAGGAAATCAGCTAAACATGTTGATTTTAGAAGAGTTAGAAAGGTCAGCTTTTAAAAAGATCGTTGTGACAAACTTAGCTGAATAGTGGTGCTGCCACACCACTGTAATTATAGAATCATAGAATAATAGGGATGGAAGGGATCTCACCAGGTCATCTAGTCCAACCCCCTGCTAAAAAGCAGGACCACTGCCACTAAATCACCCCACCCCAGGGTTTTGTCTAACTGGGCCTTAAAAATCTCCAAAGATGGAGATTCTACCACCTCCCTAGGTAGCCCATTCCAATGCTTCACCACCCTCCTAGTGAGAAAGTTTTTCCTAATATCCAACCTTGACGTCCCCAGCTGTAATTTGAAACCATTGCTCCTTGGTCTGTCCTCTGTTACCATCGAGAACAACCTAGCTCCCTCCTCTTTGGAGCACCCCTTCAAGTTATGTCAAAGTGGCACAGGAAAAGAGGCAGCAAAGCGAATGTATACCTATACATTCAGCAAATTCTCTACCTTCCTCTGCCATGGACTTCCTGTGTCACCTTGGACAGGACACTTCACCTCTTTGAGCATTTAAAATGGGAATAATGCACTTCCCCTACTTCCCAGGGGTGCTGTAAAGATAACTACTTAAAAATTGTGAACACTTTGAGATCTGATAAAAAGCAATATGGAATAAATCAGCATTCTTATTTTGTGGAGATTTTGTGTATTACTGTACTCAATGCTTTTTTTGTTAAAAAAACGGTGCTGGTACTGAAATCTTGATAGTAAATTTGAAAAATGCCTCTCCTACCCCTTTTCTTCCTGTGCCACCCCTCTTCTTCCAGCAGTGTGCTCCTTTCCCCTTCTGACCCCGCCCCCCACATGGACAGTGGGGCTGGTAAGGGACAGGAGCCCTGTGTGCCTTTTCCCTGCTGACCCTGCTCCCCCAGCAGGGCAGCGGGGCTGGCAAAAAAGGTGCCAGTATTCCGTACCCCTGCGTACTATCACAAAAAAAGCACTGATTGTATTAAAGGGATAGGGTTTGAACATACTGTAACGCAATGACCAGTGTGTTCCTCCAGCATAGCTCCTATTACGTATGCTCCTGAATCTGATTTGAAAGCTACTATCTCGAAAATAACTTCAAACCAGATTCTGACCCCCAATAGGACAAGACTGTAGGAGGACCAGAGTTTAATGGAAAACCTGGCTCATTCCCACTCACACCATTTTCAAGAAATCATCTCATTGGAGGATTGGGGTTAGTCACACTGGCTATGTCTACACTACAAAAAGTTAGGCTGACTTTGTTAAGTCTCCTAATAAGGTCAACTTTAAATCGACCTAAAGCCGACCTTATTATGTCGACTTAACAAAGTGCTTCCCCTGAACGGGGACTTAGTAAGTCGACCTAACTGTCCTTAGGTTGACCTAATAAAGTGGACTTAAGCGTCCATGCTCTGTTTAGGCCGAGCTAAGGAGTTGACCTAAGGGTTAGGTCAACCTAACCAGTGGTTCTTATTAAGTCGACCTAACCTTTCATTAAGTCGACTTAAGGAATTTCTTAAGTCGACTTAATGAAAGCCTGGTGTGGACAGGGACTAAGTTAGGACAACTTAAGCCTCCTTAAGTCGACCTAACTTGCAAGTGTAGACACAGCCACTGAGGAAGGGACAAAGCTGACTATCTAAATGGGAACTGCATATCTTGTGCTCGGGAGCCATATTTCAAAATAAAGAGTGGGACAATTTTGTGGCGTCATCTTTTAGAGCCATGACAGTACTTGCATGCTAACCTGTACTGCATTTTCAGTCACACTTCCTGAAAAGGTTTAATACATTAATAGATGTTACAAACGTATCCCAGACACAAGTAATGTACGCCTCTGTATAACTAACATATGCCAACACACTAGGGACCTCCAGAGCTAAAAGTATGATCTAAAAAAGCCAAGACCCTAGACCAGTGGTTCCCAACGTTTTTGGCTTGAGGGCCACAAGTATAATTTTTACCACTCTGAAGGGTCACCAGTTTCTGCCAGCAAGCTGCCCCCTCGCTGATCTCCCATCTTCCTGGGTGCAGCAGGGAAACTGCACATGCCCCGTACACATCACCTGTGTCCCTAGGCAATGGCTCCCTGCTGCAGTGCTCTTATCCCTCTGGCTCCAGCAGGGACCTAGGGATGCAGACAGAGTGCTTTGCTGTGCTCCCTCCTACACAGCCAGGGGCAGGAAAGCACTGATCTCCCAACCCCTTTGGCTGCAGCAAGGAGCCTACACCAGTCTTTTAGCCCTATTGAAATGTGCTCCTCCCGGGTCCTGAGGCAGCGGCTCCCTTCTGAGCCAGCAGGAGGGAGGCTGTAGGCCACTTTGAAAGTCCCCTTGGGAACCATTGCCCTCGACTGCAGCTATAACAGATTCACATTCTCTGAGGCCTGGGCACAAAGGGAGACGTAGAATGCCCACTCACCTAGAACTATCAACGACTCCTTCTGTGACACAGTATTTGTAACCACTGATAACTCTTCAGAAGAAGATGTTATCAGACGGTTATTTTCCGCCTATTGGGCTGTACCAGTCTAACTCGTGATTTACTTGGAAATGTACCCCTAACATAAAGTGTGATCATGTTTGTTGTCTGGCTGCCATAGTGGTTTGCTCCTGCCTTGCCAGCCACTGCCCTTTGAAATCCATAATGCCCTCTGTCAGAAGTATTCATAGTACAACTTCTCTGGCAGGAGAGGCAATTCTTTCTTTTTGAGCTATCCAGGGGTTCTTGCTCCTTTCAGTCCTTGGATTACCTTTCCTTCACAGTGCTTGAATGTGAACTCCAGGTGTTATGTTATTGGATATGACACTATGTTTCTGCAGTGCAAGGAAGTATCCATGTGTGAACCTGAAATGACCTTACTTCCTAAAAGCTCATGGAATAAAATGTAATGCTTCAGCAGGCTCATCCAATTAAATAATACATGTTGTTTTGCTTATGGCACATAGAAAGGAGCTCAGAGGCCCAAAGGCAAAAACACATGTGTAATTTACATAGAAAAAAAAGCCTAAGAAAATATTCGGGATACGGATTTCCAAACTATTCCTAACTCCTTAAATCCCCTGATTTCTACAGAGAGCCTCTCTCCCCACACTTAAGCAAGTACCTCTTCATAATGATAAATAGTGCATTGCTTTCTCCAAAATGCAATAGGGTGCTACTGGATGTATTTGCAAGAAAAATAGCAAGCATGTTATAGCACCGCTTTGATCACCAGACAGAAGAAACAAGATACCTTCTCTCATATTTTCAGCTTTGTAAGAAATCCTTAATAGGATTATTAGGCTGACACTCGCAAAATTCAAAACACAGGCTTTGGCCAAATGCTGGGTGTTGTCATCACTGTCTGATACATGGGGTCACAGCAGGAGACAGATAGTCACACATTATGACTGTGTAGTTCAAACTTTATCTAATTAGTGGGTAGCAAATATTGATTCCTTCCGTCTTTTAAAATCCCAGCTTGCAAACAGCCAAGCATAAATGTTTCACTAAATATCCTATTGAAGATTCAATTAAGTGTGCTCTATGCATTCTTCAGTGCTCTATGTGTAAAACTTTCACTGACTCCCATATGTGTATGGGGGCCTTAAATTTCATTTCATGTGGGCAGAAAGAGACCTGATTTAAATAAAACTCCCAACTCTCCATTTTTATACACATTTTCCAGTGGCACCCAACCCCAAACAAAAACAACCCACATTAAGAGCTATAGATAATACAAATATTTTTTCACATCTTTGAGTTCTGTAGTCTGTGCTAGGGATTACGGAAAGATCACACTGTAGCATCTCTGTATAAATGCTCTTATGAATCATATAAAGTGCCAGAAGTGTCACATATAGTTTCCTCTACAGAGTCTAATTATTGTTAGGGATTGGTCTGGACTGAAGAGTTCAGCTCCCAATCCAAACTCTTCCCATACTTGAAGGTATTCAGAACCACCTTGTTTTGGTTCAGCTCATAATCAACTGGGACAGTTGTGACATTCACTTTTGGATGGGGATCAGGTAGGTTGGCTTGAGGTCACCACTGATGAATACCAACCCTGTCTATAATTTAGAATTACAGATGAAAACTACAAATCAGGGGAAACAAGTGAGAATTGTGTAACCCCTTTGCCAGGCCGCAACAGCAGCGGCAAAGGACTGGGTTCTATTTCTAGGGGTTCCCAAATAATGTCACACCACCAATTGGCTCAAGCTCCCACCCAGTCTCCTGGGAAATTACACACCACTCCCTCGGCACCCTAGAAGGGCGATACTTCCCGTCTCGCAAGCACAAATCTGAGTATAGCATACAAGACTTTTAATAAAGGCAAGATCAAAACGTAGCACTGATTGAGATACTGTGCAAAGATTCCCAAAAAACCCAATAGAACCCCTAAGGGGAGGAGGGGGGGATCAGCCCTCAGTCCTCCCCTCCAATTGTCCTCTGCCACCTCAAGGTCTGCTCACACCACCCACTGGTCACTCAAACCCGCTGTCCGCAGGTTCTGTCTGGGTCCGCCGGCTCTGCCACACTGCTGCTAGCCTCTGGTCACATCTGCTGTCTGCTGGCTCTGCCACACCACCCACTGACCACACCTGCTGTTCCCTGGTTCCACCTGCTGTCTGCTGTCTCCACCACACCGTCCACTGGTCACACCTGCCATCCGCTGGCTCCACCACACACCCACTGGTCACACCTGTTGTTTGCCAGCTCTGCCACATGGGACACACCTATCATCCACTGGCTCCACCACACTGCCCACTGGACACACCTACCAGCTGCCAGTACTAATCTTCCACTTGACTTCAGTCACCTCTTAGTGATTTCAGCTCACTGGGAAGTTTCTGCTTCCCTGGTGATTCCAGCACAATCAAAATAACAAAAGAGTTTCCACAACCAATCTTTTGGTCTATTCTTTAACAATGGGCAAGAAGATAGATGTTGGCTTAAGACACAGCTCCAACAAAGCTAGTGTCCACACCCCTCCCCACCTGGTTTTACAAGTCTGAAAACTAGAGTTGCTCACTTTTCCAAGTTCTCTGTTGCTGATGGTGACTTTTCCATCAGCTTCTTGGTCAATAACAGATATACAACCAAAGGGTAGCATAACATGAGAGAGCAATATTTCCTTTCCCCCTTCTGATAAAACACCAGATTTAGAGGATTTGAACCAGTCACACATACCAACTCCCATCATGCCCAGCCTCTGGGTGAAATTATGCTGAGTGTCATGCAAATACAAAACCCAGGTAACTCAGTGGCCCCCCTCCCTACTTAGCTGCTAAGCAAGAGAAGCTCTCAGATTCCTAACCTTGCTCACAATTGTAATGATGATTATTTAAACTATGTGTTCATCTGACTCCTTTATGTTTAGCACACAGTCACAGCTGATAAGGATGGGGCAGCAGCAGGCTGGCCTCTGGTAGTTGGAGAAGTGACATTCTTTGGAACTCTAAAGGCTAGTCTACACCTAAAATTTACAGAGGTGCAGCTGTATCAGTTCAGCTGTGCAGCAGTAAGAATGCTTGTGTGGCTGTGTTATGTCGATGGGAGACAGTTCTCCTGCCAACATAATAAAAACACCAAAAGGAGTAGCGGTAGCTGCATCGGCAGGAGAGCATCTCCCACTGACACAGTGCTGTCCACAAAAGTGCACAGGCTGGCAAAACTCATGTTGTTTAGGGGGCTGGTTTTTTCACACCCCTGAGTGTCTGGCATAAGTGCTCATGTAGACAAGGCCTAACATTATTTCTACAGGTTGAATACAGTCATGTATTCGAAAGTAACTACAGAACACCCAGAAGAGCAGGGTGGGGTGGCTATCATCAATGTCTTGTTCTCATTTCATTTCCTTCAAATCCAAAAGTCTTTCCATTTCTTTCCGTTTCACAACTGCATACTCTTCTGACAAAATGACTGATGGCAGTGATAAGTGAGGGAATGTTCTTAATCTTTCTCAGATCAGATTTTTTACAACCCTCCCATAAACCTACTATCTGCTGTATCTAGTTTTCATACATATCCATCACGCTGGAATCTAAGGGACAGGGAAAATTAAGGAACAAAAGCCCAAATGATGAAAATGTCTAGTTATGTTCTAACTGTAAGACAAAAGACAAGACTCTTAGGGTGCGTCTATACTGGTAAATTAAGTCGACTTAAGCTTGCTTAAGTCGACTTAATTTACCCTGTGTGTACACTACAGTTTCCTTAAGTCGACTTAAGCAGCTTGCTTAAGTCGACTTAAGGAAAATAAAGTCAACTTAATTAAAATTAAGTCGACTTTATTAAACCTCCTTTCTAGGAGACCTAAGGCTTAAGTCGACTACCTAGAGTCGACTTAAGCCAGTGTAGCCATGGGGTAGCCCTAAGTCAACTTACAGTTAAGTCGACTTAGGGATCTCCAGGAGTCCCCCACTTCCCTCTCTGCTGCGGAGTGGGGGGCACAGGGGGAGCCTGGCATGCTCCCCCACAGAGCCCTGCCCACCCTGCCCCTATGCCCTGCCAGGGTCCCTGTCCCCCTTTGCCCCATTGTACCCAGGTACAATGGGGCAAAGGGTGAGCCCCCTGGCACTGGGCAAGGGATGCCTCCCTCTGCCACCGTGGACCTGCCCAAGGTCTGCCTAGTCCCTAGAAGTCGACCTAGGCGTCCAGTGTGGATGCTCTAGGTCGACTTTGTGAGTTCCCCCTAAGTCAACTTAAAATTTAGGTGTAGACATGCTTAGTCGTTTAGCTAAAGTCGACCTAAATTTACAAGTGTAGACATAGCCTCTGTGATGCTATTTGATATTCTTGTTGAGGAAATTCCTGCCTCTCCCCACAAGCCTGAGTCAGTGGCCCTTGTGCCAAGAACATGGAGCAGAGGCTTATCTAGCCCCTGGTCTCTGGCCGGGCCCCTGAGTCTGCAGGGTGGACCTGGTCACAGACCGCTTCCGATCATGTGACTGGAAGCTGCCTGAGATGCTCCAGTTGCTAGGTAGCAAGCAGAGTCGGAGCACCAGCACTCACAGCATCACAGTGCCACCACTCTGACTCCACTTGTTACCTAGCAAGTGAAGCTGTGTGAGGAGGAAGGTGGGGGAAAAGTGGCAAATGAGGCCCAACAGTGGTGCAAACTTTCGCCTCCTCGTGTCTGCTCAACCCACAACCGTAGTCACCAGCTGCTGGCCAGCCCCACAGCTGTGGCAGTAAACTTCCCACCACTGCTGGGTGCTGTGGTGAGTGGCCCTCATCTCCCAGTGGGTGAGCCCCAGTCCACCCAGGCCCAGTCATGGCTATGGCCCTGACACTGGAATCGGAATCAACCTCCTTCACGTGCAGGCAGGATGCAGGGTTGCTCCACAGTCCCACTATGGACAATATTCTGCTTCTGGGAAAGGGTTTGAAATCCTGGCAGATAGCTTAGGTGTATGTTTGTGATCACTCCATCTATGTAATTGTGGACTCACGGGCTACACACCCTTGTCCCTTCCCGAGCCGGTGCTCGCTCACAGACAGAGAAAGAGAATACATGGTGGAACAGTGTGGGGAGTGGAAAATAGTTTTCTAAAGAGAGGAAAAAAAAGTTAAGAAATTGGGACATACTATAACTTACATCCCTCCACCTCTTCCTTCAAAGACTATATGACATTACACACAAGAGACCGGGGGGGGGGGGGGGGGCCACGGTGGCTATAGGGGCCTTGATTTCGGTGAGATTTTTGCCTGAAGAACAGAGCTGCAGCGGCTCATCGCATATGGTAAAGCTGATTTTCCCTAAACAGGTTATTAAAAAGTGACTATTACCCATTTCATAACTCTTACGAAGCCAGAGTGTCCACCGAGTATATCTGTACTAGAACTGGTATATCAGGATACTGGCAAGGGCAGTCAGGACCG
The DNA here is from genome assembly GCA_007922175.1 of Pelusios castaneus. NCBI lineage: Eukaryota > Metazoa > Chordata > Testudines > Pelomedusidae > Pelusios > Pelusios castaneus. The sequence continues at coordinate 1,284,866 of ML685867.1, forward strand.
AGGGTCAGAACAGGCTCAAACCTGAGACTGAGAGTAGTGGAGGAGTTTGTAATCAAGTTCTAGGCCAGGGTTGACAATAAGGATCAGAGTCTGAGTCAGATTTCAGGTCTGTACAATGGGGCAAAGGCTGAGCCCCCTGGCACTTGGCAAGGCGTGCCCCCCCTGCCACCATGGACCTGTCCCAGATCCACCTAGTCCCTAGAAGTCAACCTAGGCATCCAGTGTGGACGTTCTATGTCGATTTTGTAGGGTCGCCTCAAAGTCAACTTAAAATTTAAGTGTGGACATGCTAAGTCGACTTAGCTAGGTCGACTTAAATTAACAAGTGTAGACATAGCCTGTGAGTTAAAATTGCAGTGCTAAAGCCGCAGCACTGTAACATCCTATCCCCTTACCAAACTTCTGTAAACTTCCTCCCTCCGTCCAGTTCCTACTCCACTCCACCACAAAATGGCAATGACAAGATGTGCTTTAAATACATTAAATACTAGATACTAAACACAACGAATATTAACAACAAGGGGGAAGGAATGCAAGCCAAAATAGGGAGCAAAGAGGTTAAAGAATATTTAGATAATTGAGATGTATTCAAGTAGGCAGGGCCTGAAGAAATTTGTCCTACTATACTTAATGAACTAGCTAAAGCAACCTTAGATCTTTTAGCAATTATCTTGAAGAATTCATGGAGGATGGGTGAGGAGTGGAAAAGGGCAATCCTAGTACCTGTCTTTAAAAAGGGGATTAAAGGAGAGCCAGGGAATTATAAACCAGTCATCCTAACTTTGATACAATTTGGAACAAATTGGGCATATTTAATCTTTAGAAAACAAGACTGAAGGGTCTTCAAATCTGTTGTTACAAACAGGACAGTGATCAATTGTTCTCCATGACCACTGATGATAGGACAAGAAGTAACAGGCTTAATCTGTAGCAAGGGAGATTAGATATTAGGAAAAGCCTACGGGAGATAAACTCTGGAATGGAATTTCAAGGAAGGTTGTGAAATCCCCATCACTGGAGGTTTTTAAGAACAAGTTGGATGAACACCTTTGAGAGATGATCTGTTTACTTGGTCCTGCCTCAATACAAGAGGTTGGACTCGATGACTTGAGGTCCCTCTTGAGGTCCCTTCTATGGTTCTATGGTAACCAAGCAAGTTATAAATCAAGCATTATATTGATTTCTGATGAACCACTATTATGCATTTGGCTAAAGCTATGGCCTAAAAACAGTTTATGAATGAAAAATCATTGTGCCCCTGCCTGTGCATTTCTCGGTCAGCACTCAGGCAGAAATAGTCCCAGCTCTGGTTGGACCAGGGGAAAGGGAGTGCAGATGTTAGAAAGATTCCAGCTGGGGCTGGGACTGTTGTAGAAAACATACAGTCAGTTCAGTACTCATGTATGTTCACTAGTGTGGGCAAAGCCTTCGTGTACAGCACAGAGAAGGAAGTTATTTTACCCCTTTGCAAAATACACTCTCTCTCTAAGCAGAATGTCCATTTCTTTTTTGAGAACAACCTATCTGATTCAATCTATTCTTTATCTGTCTCCTAAGGAAGCAGAGGCTGTTGGATTAGGGATCATGGGCCTATCACTCAATCTTTTATTCCAAATGTTTTTTTAATTTAAATTCACTCTCACTCCTCCCTACACACAATAAAAGGGTTCTGTCAACCTCCTCTGAGAACATCTTTTTATTTTACTGTCATCCTGAATAACTTTTCACTTTGTTAACTTCCTTTCTCCATCCAGGAAAAATGGGGAATTCAGAGCTTTGGAAGCTGTTCTCCATACTACATAGACCGATCTTTTGTTGAATGCTTCTGTGCATTCTGTTAGTTACACAATGGGCACAGCCTTCAAGGGCCTGAAGTCAATGGGTAAAATTTTTAAAAATGCCTTATTAACCTACGATTTTAAGGCCCATTTTCAAAAGTGATTTAGAGTCTGATTTTTAAAGGTATTTAGGCACCTAAAGATGGGATTTTCAAATGGGAGTCAGGTGCCTAGCCGCTTCTGAAAATTCCAATAAGCACATATTTGTATAGTGAGGAACTTAAATAATTTTAAAAATCTGGCTTTTATGAGCCTAAGTCCCACTGACTTTCCATGAAATGTAGGAAGTGAAAAAAGTCATTTTTGAAAATGGGACTTGGGTTCTGAACTTAGTAAACTACTCTTGGAGAGACAAGGTGGGTGAGGTAATATATTTTATTGGACCATTGAGAGCAACAAGCTATTGAGCCACACAGAGCTCCTCTTTGGTATGGGAAAGGTACCCTGAGTGACAGCATCACAGCAAAATGTAACGCGGATGAGACTGTTTAGTGTAAGTATTTAGCACATTATCTAGAGAGACAACAGAGTCCTGTGGCACTTTTAAAGATTAACAGATTTATTTATCGCATGAGCTTTCGTGGGAGAAAATCCCACTTCGTCAGACGCTTTGAAGATGGGAAACTTACAGAATAGGAGGAAATTAAATGCTGGGGAGTGTATGACATACAATCAGGTCAGACTGTAACAGCAAATCAAAAAAGGTGTTAGGATTCAAACACTGGGGAACAGCACATAGAGGAAGGTGAGGTCAAATCACTTGCTGTAATGAGAGAAAAATCCATAGTCCCTGTTTAACCCCAAGACAACTGAGTCAAATTTGCATATAAGTTCGAGTTCTGCAGTTTCTCTTTGAAGTTGTGATTTGTTATTCATCTGTTTCAACACAGCTATTAACAAGTCGTCAAGGGAGT